>JASCZW010008166.1:0-54250 GCA_034211315.2 Aedes japonicus
TCTGTCATCAGCAAAATGCTGCTATTATACAGGGTGCGGCAGAAAATAATGCGAAAATTTGTTCTATTTCATTCAAATCCCATTTTCAACTAATTCAAGCAATAATATCAACATTTTCAAGTGCAGTTATCTTTATAAAGTCCTTTTAAACAAATTTATTCAATGTGTCCTCCATTTTTATTAATAACATCCACAAGCCGGCGCCGTTAGCCAGAGCATGCCTTTCGGACGTAGTCCTCCGACATTGACTGCCATGTGCGGGTTATGGTTGACTTCAGGGTTTTCACACTTTTGCAGGCTCGTGCTTCAACATATGGCCAAATCGAATAATCCAACGGATTAAGATCTGGACTGCTGGGGAGCCACAAATCCTTCGGCCAAAACTTCATGTTATCGTTCAACCATTGTTGGGTTTGATTGGACGTGTGACACGGTGCTCCATCCTGGCTGTAGGACAACGTTTTGTCGCTCGGAGAAGATTGGCCTTCACCTGGGAAAGCACTTGGTCCTTTAAAAATACCGATATATACTTCTGTATTGATTTCAACTCCAGCATCAATTAAAACAGGCGGCATTTTCAAACCGTTGGACGCCACCAAGCCAAACATCATGACACCAGCCGGGTGTTTGGTTTGAAATTTGAATTTCACTTTTTCCGGAACGCATTATTTTCTGCCGCACCCTGTACCATTCAGCAAATGCATTTCGTGCGGACCAACTCCGTTGTTCCTCTTTTATCCTACCCGATTAGGCTGGTGTTGCTGCTAGAATCATTTGTTTGCAACGGTTTCAGTAGCAGCTCTTTCCAATCAAAGGACAGAATCAATTCCCAAATCATTGATGAAACCTCACGGTTGCCTTTTTCGTCGAATTTGGGTTTTTTGTCGATAAAGTATAGCTGTCAAACAAACATCCAATGATTAGCACGAACGAAACGTTTATCTTTATCTCTTTGATTTTTATTTCTAAAAAATGATCACTCTTCTTTTTACTGTTTCACAATGGTTCTTTTAAAATACATAATTGCTTCGTTCGTTGGACAGCGCATGTTGTATCAAATACGAAACCAACATCATAAAGCCTGTCCTCGTTAAATTTCGGACAACAACATAATAGCAAGAAAAAAATACAAATTTCTCCATCTTCTCTTGAAATCATCGGTACCATTTGCTTTTTTTCAGTTACGAAGAGTTTCCGCTAAACTAGAGCCCAATACTTCTCTATTGGGCGAAGTTATGGACAGGATGGTGGATTGGCTGTTTTGGCACGTATTTGACCTCTTGTACCTTATAACATTCCAGGACGAATTTCGCATAGTGACAAGAGTCCAAATCAGGCCAAAACAGAGCTGGAGAGTCATGGCTTCTGATAAACGGTAGAAATCGCTTCTTTTATAGACATTTTTTCTCGTACACATCCTTAATGGTAGTGCCGGTAGAGACGAAACTTCTAGATTTTCGACCATAACTACAAATGTCCTGCCAAATCAAATACTTCTTTCGGAATATGGACACCTTATTTGTCAAGAGATGCTCGACAACGGCGTTCCTTTGCATTGCGGTGTAAAACGCCAGACCCTGAAGCTGTTTAAAGTATTCGAGTGCATATGTTTCGTCGTCCATTATGATACAAGAAAAAAAAAAGGTTGGTGTAAAGCTCTTTAGCACGACTTTTTGCAGTAAAATTTTGCTTGTCATTTCGGTTGGGCACCTTTTTCACTTCGTACGCCTTCAATCCTAGCCTTTGCTTCACTTTTTATACGTATGATTTTGACTTCCCAACTTTACGAGCCACATTTTGATCACAAAGTTTGAGATTTTTCTCAATAATGCCACCTTCTTGTCCATTTGTCGGGAGCATTCTTTTCGATTTGTTCCAACGTGGTTAACGAAACCGATGTATGTAATTATGGATGACGAAACCGACATCAAGGCAGACGCAAAGCAGATACCGGGGCTGGAGTTCAACGTTGTCAGATCACGGAAGACATAATGAAGAAGAAAGTGGACAAATTCGCCAAACAATACTTGCTCTGGCAGGCCATATGCCAATGCGGTAAACTGAGTAAACCGTACATCCCTACAGCGAAACTTACCGAACCGAGTGCCTCCAAAAGCGTCTGTTGCCATTCCTGTGGTCCCACGGAGGTGAGACATTATTTTGGCCGGAGCTGGCATCATGCCATTACGCGCGATCGACGTTGGATTGGTACAGAGCCAATAACGTTGTTTTTGTACCAAAAATCGCCAACCGTCCAAATTCACCAGACATTCGTCCGGTGGAAAGATTTTGGACCATAATGAAGGCCAAAGTTCGAAAATCATCCAAGGTATTTAAGAACGAGCTGAAGTTGAAGAAAGAATGGATGAAAGTGACCAAAAAGGTCGGCTCCACCATTGCCCAAAATGTAATGAGGGGTCTTAAGGAAAAGATGCGGGATTTCAGCGATGGAAAAGAAATTGAATAAATTTTTTTTGTCGAAACGTGATCCATATGTATTTATTCATTTCCTGAAAGTTTCAAGAAAATCCGACTTGAAATAAATTTTTGGCGAACACTTTTTTGTATTTTTTTCGAGTACAGGCTTTAAATGAAACGTTTCAGCGATCCTTGAAAAAGTTCTAAATTTACACTGAAAGAAAAGTGTCCAAAATTTAACGTGCACAGGCCTTACACCAACAGCCAGGATGACGCCACTAGTTTATTGTGATGGTGACTTTTCATTGAGATAACGTTCCCCTTTCAATAACGCGTAAGAGCGTATGTAGATCGATTCTAACTTATTTGGATCGAGCAGTCTATTCTCATCCACCTAAAATTACGATTAAAGTAAATATGGCCAGCATGGTTAGGAATCCTCAGAATGTCCTCTGAGGACCAAGTTTTGCAAAATCATAAAGTTTAATGTGTCGCAAGCCAGGTTTTGGAAAAGATTTGAATTTGGACACTTCCCCGAGCAACTCGGATCCCGCAGGGTCTCTTTTAGTGGCCAGTATGGTCAGAAATCCTCAAAACGTCTTCTGAGGATCAGTTTTGCAAAATCATGAAGATTGATGTGCCGTATACCATGTTACGTAATTGAAAATATTTTGATAATTTTGTGATCTACTGCAAAAAATCGTATCATAATCTGATTGGTAACGAGGCTACTTAGGGCCTCTTCATAAACCACGTAAACTCATTTTTGAAAATCTCAGAACCCCCTCCCCCTTTAGACTTTTCTTCATACATTTTTTTGAAGTTTTGTATGGGGCGTAGACTTTGGTCAAGCCCACTCCCTTCTCCCCACAAAAATCCACGCGGTTTATGAATAACCCCTTTGCTGTTGATGAACTGGTTAGCCTCCGTTCCAAGAATGAATTAAAAAAAACGAAAAAATAAGAGTAACATTAGTTGTACAGAATAACATAAATCGTTCCAAAGCGTTCCAATTTGCTTAGAAGCTTAGAACTAGAGAAATTAACTCTAATATTTTGATGCCTATTTTTGGCCATTGAGTCGAGACCGGTGCAGGGCCATTACACCGAACGCCATAAGGTAGAAGGCCACCATGCCGAATGGGTCGGTAGGCCGATAGACTTTAGAACGAATGGGTCGTGAGGCCGTATTCAGAAAAGTAGAAGATTGAACTTAATATTTGATGAAATATTTCCTAATGAACTTTCATGGGAAATTACCCAAGAAGCACACAATGGTCAAAAATAGTTGCAGCAAATTGAATGTGACCTAATTGAGTCACAAAGCAGTCATCTCAACTGGTTTGTAATGAGTGTTCTACTGGAATATGCCTTCTTTTTACCATCAGTAGTTCTTTCTTATTTTAATACTTTTAATCTGTTAGCATGTCATGTGGAGAATTTGGAATTATTATTTCTTGAAATCTTCTAGATATGAAAAATGTCATGTGGCGGATTTAATTAATTTTTTTCTTGAAATCTTCTAGACATGAAACAATTTTGAGGAAGCATAAATTTTGAATCTCTTGGAAGCATAAATTTCGTATTTCTTGAATATTTTTTTGACATGGAAGATTTCTACATCTTTTAACTAAAAGCTGTTATCTCTGGTTCAGAAACTCGCCATTTGCTAACAGTTGAAGCAAGAACTTAGTATTTTTTTTTGTAATTTTAAGCAATGATGGGAATTTTTTTTTCCTCTACTATGGGATATTATTTCTTCTTTCAATGATAAGCATTTCTTTCTTTAAAAAAACTCACCATATGATAACTTAACTTAATATCTTTGGGACTTTCAACAATCGGAATTTCCACTGAAGATTTTTCATGATCAGGTTTTTCGAATTTCAAAATTTTTAATTTGCTAAAATGTCGTTTTTAAGATGGATCTTACCCAGGTAACCAATAAGCATTAGCATATGCAGTAAATCAACCCTAAATTTGCATTTCAGATAATACATTATATTCGCATCTCAAATGCTATCTGTTGTCAAGTTGGATTTAAAATGCTATTTAAACTCTTGTAGGATTTCGAATGCAAAACTGTGTTAATGAAGCATTATCATAGCATTGCAATAAAGCTATATAGGCCGTATAAAGGTTAGAAAGTGGCATTTATGTTGCATTTAAGGTGACTTAATCGTTTGATGACTGCCGTAAAGACGCTTTGGAACTGCTTATTGGTTACCTGGGTAGGTTTTCTCGTAATCTTTGGGACAATGGGCATGAGAGATTTCATAGGGTCACAATCAGTTCGTTTTAATTTCAATTTTGAATCTCTTAGCATGCTTCGTTGAAGATTTTTCAAATCCTTTAAAATTAGCACAGCAGGCGATTCCAAGCAAACAGAAACAAATTCATGAATTATTACTCACTCAGTCAGCTAGTGATCGATTCGGGTTTTTACCCATTTGGCCTAATGACCCATTCGACTTAATGGCTTTCGGCCTTATGGTATTGGGCCGCTGTGCTACCATATACAAAAATGACAACGAAATAGTTGATTTCCGACACATTTATGTTTCCTACGCCGTATAAGGTATATCTCCTTCTATGGAAGGCTTTATCAAAGATGTTCAACGTGAAATAGGAACTCCATTAGTTTGATCTCTTCGGAAACTAACTAACGGCGGATACTTTTAAGAAACGTTTGGTAAAAATATAGAATGACATGCCTCAAGATATCGTGCGTGCCACGTGTAACGTTTTCCAACAGCGCGTGCGGCTGGTAACTAAGGCAAAGGGAGAAAGATCTGAACTGAACTAAATTAAGACAAATGTTAAAGATACACAGGAAGTACAGTGTGTCTCACAATAGTTGTCACCTTTTTTCAGTCTTGATTAATTTCAGCTGGGTAGTTTTAAAAGCGGAATCGATAACAACCGTTTTGAGTGTATTATTTATTTGACAGCTTATCGCTGAATATAAATAAGCGATTTCGTTTGTTTATATTCATCAGCTACCATGAAAGCCATACGGGAGCAGATCTTGAAATGACATTTGCAAAAGCTTATACCGTATCAGATATGCTATAGCCTTAAGCAGTTCGGAGTGAGTAAGCGTTTTGTTTTTCGTACCTTGAAACGGTTCAAGGAAACTGGAAACGTCAATATTCAATACAAAGGAGATGCCTGCCCAGCAAACACAAAATCGTATATGATAGCGGATATAAGTACAAAGTGGAGGTGATATTCGTAGATGCGTCCATTTGACTTCATGTAAAATGTACGTGTATCACATCCACTTTGTACTCTTATCCGCTTTAATATACGATCCTGTGTCTGCTGGGAGACGAACTGCCAGAACGAAGAAAAAGATCAAATGTGTGAGGGAGCGAATAAGAGGTAATCCGACCGTATGAGGCCTTAAATTGAGCAAACAATTTCAAATGTCCCCTGCTTCAATGAACAGGCTCCCCAGACATGATCTGGAACGCAAGCCGTACAAGAAACAACGGGTTCATGGGTTGACGGAGCGTCAAAAGCAAGCCATGGTCCAAAGAAGCAGAAATCTGTTGGTTCGGCTGCGAGATTTTATTTTTTGATGAAAAGCTCTTCCTCCTTCAGGACAATCATAATCAACAAAATGATCGTGTGTATGACAAAAGTCTTGCCAATATCCCAAGAGGTAAACTAGCTGTAGAACGCTATCAGAATGTATCGAAAATTATGGTATGGGGCGCAGTTTCACGAAAAGGAAAACTTCCCCTTCTTTTCATAGAACCTTACGTAAAAATCAACACTGAATATTACATCGAACAGGTTTTGAAGAACCATTTGCTTTCTCATGCTTCACCGCTGTATGGGAATACACCATATTGTTTTCTACAGGATTCAGCTCCAGCTCGCAAGGCAAAGAAGACACAAGTGTGGTGCGCGGAAAATTTGACCAATTTCAATGGCCTGCATCTTCACCGGATCTCAACCCACTTTACTACTTTGTTTGCGGTTATATGCTTCAACATATAGGCCCTATGAAAGGGGTTACTTTAGTGCGATTCAAGAAACATTTGGTTGATATTTGGGACCAACTTCCTCAGGAAATCGTGCGTGCCAGCTGCGATGGGTTTACAAAGCCTTTACGTAAAGTTACTAAGGAAATGAACGAGCGATTCGAATTGAATGATTAGGGTTTTTACTATAATATCTTTCAAATGAAAAATAAATGCTATGATTTGGTTGATTTGTTGTGCTGTAATCCCATTTTGTTTTAGTGACACCTATTGTGAGACACCCTGTACATTGAAAATTAAAAATCATGGAAGCTTCTCACTTTTATGACCACATACTTCACTGATAGAAGTTTCCACTCACCTTGTAGTCCATAGCAATGCATACTAAACGACTGTAGCATTCAGTCATTTAGTATGACTTGGTGTAACAAGCGCTCTTACGCCATACATATAATAGCACAGAGAACAGACGTTCATCTTCGGTCTGCTACTTGTGTAAAACTTTAAACCGACGTTTCAAATGTATGTCGTTATGCTGCTGGTAGGCGGCACTGTAGTGATGCGATAACTGTCATGTAAATGATTATCAATAAAAAGCCTTGCATTTACCCTGAAAAGTTTTGTTTGTTTTTCTCTGTACCTACTTTTTTCAATGGCAGCCCATATTAACTTTTACACACGATTTTTAAGAAAAGGTAAATGGACATCAATGTCTGTTGTCTGTGATAATAGTACGAACAATACAATGTTAGGCAAAGTTGTACCTCCTCGTTTCATTTTACTCAGAGACTGACTAGAACTGTATTACTATCTTTTTTCAGCAAACGGGAATGTTACTTGATCTTCGTAACATGAGGATTAACACAAACATTGAGTTGATCCACTTTTTCCGAAAATTGAACTTTTCCTTGAGAAAAAAGAGACAGTAATATAAAAGAAAGACAGGTTGTTTTGAACGTGTAGGAAAACCAGGCACAACAGGTTCATCACACGTCATATTTTCAAATTAAGGTTCAGGAAAGTGTCAAGGATGTGCGCATTAAAATAAGCGACTATTTTTGGATGGTTGGTTAAAAAGAACGAAAAGAGATATTATAACAAACCAAATTGCAATCAATTCAATATGAAATTAAAAACTTCACAAAGATACTTATACTCCCTGGACATTGGTGACAAAAAGAAGCTTGAAGGCATATCCTTCAGTTCCTTGATTGCCTTTTTGATCAAATCATCCGCCGTTTTGGCCACGAAATTATTTGAATATGTATACTCCCCTTTTCAAATTGGCCGCTTCTCGATTGGGCGGAGCTGGGGCCCGTTGGGAGGGTTGGCATGCTTCCACATGTTCCGCTTTGCCGGGAAGATCTCTTGGACCAGAATCCTCAGCCGTTGTTTCTAAGTTTCCGCTTGGTTCTCGGACACGGTTGGCCTGAACAGACGCTTCCACATGTGGCCAAATACTTCTTGACCGTTTGGCCGATAGCACTGTTGCTTCTGTTGAATCCTACAATCAATCCTACAATCCTCGCTTATAACGATCACACGGTCGAAACCAGGGACCGTATTTCGGATCTCGAAATGAAGAACTTTTTCTCATAAGCGTTCGTACAAAAAGTCGTTCGTTTCGAGCTATATAATGCCACTCCGGGCTGCCGCTCGATGGACTCTCCCTTCTGCCAGAATCTTGATGTTTCTGCGATTGTATTGGTCGATTTTATAAGCCCGGATGGAGCAGGTTGTACGAACAAACCATATACCCGAAGTTGTTTCACTGTTCTCTGATGGAGCGGTCAAATTTCCGCAGCGAATAGGCAACTAGTATATATTGACTACTGACCGGTGGATAGACCACCAGGTGGTAGGGTGGTTACATGAAAAATCGGAACATTTAGCCGCTTTTTTTTCATGCACGCTTTGTTGAGTCCTACTCATACTAAACGAATCGTCACACCCTTGCTATAGAGCCTTGAAAACCATGAAATAATGCCATAACGTTTGCATTGAAAAAAATTGACTTATTTTTCGGATGGTGATAAAAAAAGCTAATACAGATAATTGCTTTTGATAAATTTGCCATGGAAGGTAATTATTTAAGCTTACTTGCAAACAAATTCTACGCCTTTGCGAGCGGCTTTCCGGTAGTTGACCGGAACATTCGCCATGGCGGACGAAAATTTGCGTGTAGGCATGTTTCTGAGTTCTTTCTTCGTTTTATTTATCAATTGCTCCTCAGTTTTTGTGACAAAATTCTTGGAGTAGATCTTACGCTTCAGGTTGGCCCAGAGATTCTCGATGGGACGCAGCTGGGGGACATTGGGCGGGTTTGCCAACTTGGCTACCACATCGATATTTAGGCGCTCCATCTCCTCCAACGATCGCTTCGAGTAGCGGGCCGACGCCAGATCCGGCCAGAACATTGCGGCTCGGTGCCGTTTTTTGACCTGGCACACTTCTGAACGGAGTTGCTTCACTGTTTTTGCCACCACGGTTAGAGTTCGACTGATAGAGCTGTCAAATATTGTCTGCTGACTCATGGGTTACTATGATTGATGCTGCATGGGTAGTTTTGTCAGTGCGGGTGAAGGTTAACCCATAAAAAACCGGCAATTTATGTTCATTTTTTTAAATGCAAACGTTAGGATATGAACTGGAGATATCATGTGGACCATCCAAAAAAACTCTTTCACTGAAACAATTTTCTTTTGGCAGTCGCAAACCACATCTGGACACATACAGATCTTCTTCTACAAGTCAAAGGACAATGTGTTTCAGCTTTAAATCATCCACAAGTCACCCGGGCATGCAAACAAGGAATAGAGCACTTTCATTTTGCATCCGACTCTCCCAGAAAAACGGTGAGTATCATTTTTTCCCACACTCGGTCACGTTCAACCAGCCAAACGAAGCAGCAACAACTTCTACGAATGAATAATTGAACCTGAACTTGATGGTGTCTTCTATTATTCCGGCAGGTATCGACCACCGTGTCCTAGCTGTACCGTGCCGGTCTCGAGAAGCAAAAAATGAAGGCTTGATTCTCAAGAGAACAGAATCAACGTCTTCGGTCCTCTCGAACTGGGACTAAGACGGTGGACGATGAGCCACTTAATATTGATCTTCATTAACATTCATTGAATTCCCAGACAACAATAAATTCCGGTGGCACAAACAGCTCGAAGAAATGAACAACTATCTTCACATCGAGCGTGTAGGAGTTTGTATGGCATGGAATCCAATAGAAGGCGAAAGCCCTTTTCCGCTCTTCCCATAGCCGGCTCCTCGTAGGAATCGATTCATTTTTCATCTCGATTGGACTCTCAAGTTGCCGAGTTGCGAAAGAACCAATCGGATTTCGGAAAGTGGCCGAGGATTAATTGATGGTAGTTCTGAAACAGCGATGTTTTGCTGAAGAGGCGAAGATTGGGTAAGTCGAGTAGTCGAGAGTGATTGAAATGAAAACAAGACAGTTGCTAACGACGCAGAACTGTACCCTGATAATCGATTTTCAGATCGAAACGAGAAGTTCGTATTAACTCAAGGTCATCACTTTCAGAACAAGACTTTTTTTGCAATGCATTCCCATTACTCAATTTTGCGGTAGCTAAAGTTTACGAAACTAAACCAGTCAAAATGACATTATCAGTCCTCTTATCAATTACTTTCACGTAATTTGATGCGTCAATAAAACTCATTCGAATGCTGCTGGTTGGACAAGTTGCTCCGAGATTGGTGGTGATCAGCATAGTCGTGCTGAGTTCCCATTCCCCTTAAGGATAGTCAGCTTGGAAGGCTATAAAGGAAATGACAGCCATCGCAGTCGCAGTCGACGGTCCTTGATGTTTTGGCAGTTTAGGAAACCTTATCGCAACCGGTCGCCGCATCATCACCATCAAGGCAGAGATAACAACAACAACGGCAAGAGGAACCTCGGACGTATCAACCCGTACGAGACAACTCCTAGCAAAGGCCGGGTGTCATAAAAGCCGAAAGTTTTTCACTTGGAAGTGGAGAGTGGTAGAGCTACGGTTCTTGACTTTGGTTTGACGGACTGGGTTGGTGAAATTTATTGCACTGCTTGAGTTGGTAGCTCTACTGCGTCCAGCCCGGCTGGTGGAGATTGGGGAGATAGAGAAAATGGCAATTTTGCAACTTCCGACAACAGCCATATAGATGAAGGGTGTCGGTGGAGTAGTTCTGATTTTGGAAGAAATCGGCGGGGGTTCCGTTGATGATGGCAGCAAATGTCTCTCTCAGCATGTTAAGTGGAATCACATGGCTCTGTCTCGACGGAGCGAAAGAGCCAGTGAGAAAGCGGATGGCTAAAACTTTTTACTACCAAGAAGCTTATGAAATGAAGGGATACGGAGTTTTTAGGGAGAAAGGAATTATTTATGAGACGGAAACGGAGATCGGTAGGAAACTTTTCGACCATGAGATCTGAATCGGTGGGACAAATTTGGGCTTACAGTATGACAGTGTTGTGATAATGGATGATGAATTTCTGGAACGTTTTTGGCGCGTGATGAGACAATTCGAAAGAGCTGAAAATACAATTGTCAACCCGAACACTGGTTTCCGAATATAAGTAGTTGGGATCTCACTTGAACTATATTTCAGCGTGCGAGTTTGCATTTGCATTTCGGACCACGCATGGACCATTCAAGAGGGGTTTTGTTCGGGTCAGTTCATAATCAATTACTTCTCTAAATTGATGAATAAATTTCTTTTGTGGCTACTTCAAGAGTTAAAATTACTTTTAGGGAATTCTGAAGTTTTACTGATGTACAATTAAAACATTCTTGTTGATGAAATACTCAGCTTATGCACAGAGAAAAAAAAATTCTCGAAAATGAAAACGGACCATGAACTTGCTCACGTTTTCAGGATTTTTCCCTTTAAACTTTATTTAGTTCATCATTACGTGATTCATTTCATGGTGTATTTTTTGCCTGTTCTCGGATTCATGATTGCAGTTCCCGGATCTGGGCACGGTTTTATTTCCGTGTGCACAAAATTGAAGAAAATTAACATTAAATGTATTTTTTCACAAATCATAAAACATGAACATTGAATGGGATAAGTGTGTTGTAAAATGAACACTAAAATATTCATAAATTATCGGTAAAGAGAAAACAATTTTACATTCGTTATGAAGCTGTTTTTGTGTAAAGAGGTAACATAAATTCAGCAAATTATTAATTATTCTTGATTAGTCAAAATGTTTTGAAAGCGACATCTATGGAGCAGTAGAAAAACTGCCATTTTAACATTTCATCTTTTATAAGAACGTACTAAAAATTTCCTTTGAATCTGCCAATTCATTCTTTGTTTACAATACATAAAAATAGAAAAATTCGAATATCGTGCTGTGATTAATTTCTTCGTTATCGAAAGGTTTATCGGCAACTGAGAACCATGAAAAAATGATGAAAGTATTAAAGAAGTCTTCCCCTGCATTTTCAACCGTTCACCGATGGGTTTTGGAGTTTAAGTGTGACTCAGCACGTCGAAAAACTGTATCAACACCAGAAATCATAGCAAAAATACATGATATGGTCTTAGAAGATCATCGATTGACTGTGGATGTGACACCATAGGCATTTCACATAGAACATGAGATGAATCAGCTGCCCCATCAACGTTCAAAAGTCCCTGAACCAAATGGACAGCTTGTAATGAACACTTGAAGATGCGATGAGGGATCATTGCCGTGCCCAGGTAACAAATAAGCATTAGCGTATGCAGTAACTCAACCCTAAATCTGCATTTCAGATGCTACAAGCTTTATATTAGCATTATATCAGCTTATTGAGTGCTATCTGTTATAAAGTTGAATTTAAAATGCTATTAAAATGCTTGTAGCCTGTAATAAGCAAAATAGCATTAATAAAGCATTATCATAGCATTGCAGTAAAGCAGCCGTATATTGAGCCAAAAGCGGCATTTATGTAGCATATAAGGCGACTTGATTGCTTGATAGGCTGCCGTAAAGACGCTTTGAAACTGCTTATTGGTTACCTGGGTGATATTCCCAAATAAAGCACGTTGTAAAACGTTTCTTGTATTCTTTAATCAAACATGATGGAATTGAGTAAACGAGCGGAAACTCAACGGGAATGATCTCGGGAATATGCATCAGTCGAACCATTCTGAACGGCCGTTGTGAGAATATCACCATGAAAACTAATGCTTTTTTTCTGTTCTCTTCCCTATCCTATGAGCGCGAGCAATATCATAATGTCATCCTAAAGTCAACTCTTCAGAAGCAGAAACATCGAGACAACACAGAGGAATAAGTAGAGAGCGGTATAAACCCTAACCAATTTTACTTTCAGCCAAACTCTTTCTAACACAAGGTAAGCAATCAAATGACCACTACAAAATATACTGAATATCCACGACGTAATATATAACGGGGAAAGGGAGGGACCATTAGGGCACCCAAGTGAAACGATTTGGATAGGGAGCCTGGAACTGCCTCCTCCCTATTGTTAACATTTCGCGGAACGAGGGTGGGCTCTTCGACCCCATCTATTGGGTTTATTCTGTCCATCGAGGGCTCGATTCTAATGCTGTGGGTGTGAACTTGCTTTTGGAATGAGATTGTCTTCCATATATTTGTGGGTTTCGCGTAAGTGTATCTGCTTACGGGCCCCTCCAAACGTTTTTGGCCCTTCATACAGAAGACCGCGTGAGACCAAACAATGAAACATTGAAACATTGTGATGCACGCGCGGTCCTTAAGGGACCAGCAATTGTAACGCGCGAAAGGCGGTTAGTGGTTTTCAGTCTCCTGAAACGTTCTCCGGCTCGTTAAACGGACGGCTTAAGCGCCATCTCCGTGGAGGACCTGCCGTCGAAAATTATTTGCCCGGCAAGAAACCCAACCCCGGGGTGGGTTTATTCAATCAGAACCAAAAATCGATGTTGGGAACCAGAAAAACCAAACGGTATGATGGATCTAGATTCTCCACAACTAGAGATCGCCTCAACCGTGACTCAAGAGGAAGTTGAGGCTACCGGTCGTAATACCACAAAAACCACTCACCAATAGCTTCACAGACGGAACTCACTCAATGAGAATATTCCAGGTGATCGAGACGAGTCAGTGGAGAGACTGATTTCCGGGGCAATCTAACTTTTTTTGGGGGGATCTATCCGAATACATACTAATCCATTTATTATACTTCTATTTCTATCTAGATGTATTCAATCATTTACTTCTCATCTCTAGCTACCCTATAGTTGTGTGCGGATTTGGTTCTATCTGTTTTCACTCCTTGAGCTGGTTTTGTGAACTGTGTGTGTGTTACCACATTCACATGGTTATTAGTTTTGTTTCCTCACCGAAATATATAGTATGTGTGGCCAAAAAATTGACTAGTAATGAAACTATCACATATTCTACTCATTTATTGCGCAGCCACTTCGTACGACGTTTGTATGAAGGCACAAACACAAGGTGTGATACTGACGGAAAATGCCGAAATTTACTTTTAGACTTCTTACTTCAATCTAATAGAAATGAGTAATTTACAAAAATAATTGACCATACATTTTTGTTGTAGCTTATGTTGTTATTTATCCATTTATTTTACTGAATGAATTACCAAAAACCTGATTGCTCGTAACTGTATGTAATTACACCATTATCGAATAGAGTGAATGTATTGATCATGGTTATTATCTGACTGCGCGAAATGAACCACATAATCACAGAAAAGTGTTACTTAAGACTGACGATGACAAGCATTCATAATAGGAATATGATGCGGAGGGCCCGCTTAGGAAAGACAATTTGAAGCAATAGAACAGACCTGTCGTTTATATTAGTAACAGTGTTCACGTCCGTCATATCCTTCATCACAGGGTCACGATTTAGGAAGATTTTATAAAAAATCCAGGACAAGAATGAAATCCTCAGATTCCCTTACGCCCAGAAGCAAGGTTTGGATATCATGGCTGCTGTAAAATTTTCAAAATGTTACTGCTTTTCTTGTTATAGCATCAATTTTACTTAACAGTAGGTACCAAGAACACCTGAAAGTGGTAGGAAGCGATTTGTGTGACCGTCAGTTGACTTAAAAGTAAAATCCACAGCTCGAGCTAAAAGACATCTGATTACTGACTGGATTGAAGCAGCAAGACTGAATCGTAACAAGAAACTGCTTAGTGAACTGAAGAAGAAGTCCATCGTAATTATGTTTACGGACGAGCAGCTGTTTACTGCCGACAGCGTGTTCAACAGTCACACCAATCGGTATATAAGTATAGTATAGTATAAGTACACTGAGCGAACAAATCTAGATACATTCACAGGAATATCGTATGGAAATTTGACACAAGATATTATTGAAAATTTCATACGATTCTTTAATGGAAAGAAACTTCATAAGACGATCGTTTGAAAAGTTTACTCATATAAAACAAAGTTGCATTCGGGATTCGAACCATGAACCTTGGGATCCAGAGACGAGCCACATTCACACGAGACTGTACACACTTGATAAATGATGTCCATTGAAAGTGTATAAGAGGCATGTTTTTCTCGACCAATGCAACAATAATCATTTCATACGATTTCATATGGAATGGTTCTTGGACCCTTGCATTGTGATTCATAGTTCTGATCGTATGAAAATCTTACGGATAATTTTCTGAGTGTATAGGCATACAAAGAGAGCATCAGATGTACCTATGAACATCAAAACAACGTTCCGAACCTAGCATCCAGCAGGGTTGATATTGTTCGAGTTGATGGCTTCTAATGTAAACAACATGTAGATTAAAGCGGATCTTTAGATTAGGGTGTCCTTTAAAAATCAGTTTTTTCATTCTAACTTTTTAGTTTCAAATGTTAGTAAAAATATAATCTCCAGACGAAGTGTAGTGCCAATCATGATGCATGTTTATGTTTCGGTATTTTTATTGTTGCAAAATTAGGGGTTATTATTCTCAGCAAAAATGTGCGCTGTAAGGTTTTCTTTATTTTGTTTCAAGCTAACTTTTTCTAAAAATGACAAACAAAAAAGTTAGAATAAAGAAAAACTCATTTTTTTTGAGACACCCTGATTTAAAGCAGAAAAATAGCTCTATCATCGTCAAATAAAGAGCTAGAAGAAAGATGTTTTCAGCAAAGTTGCTTGAAAAAATATGTACCACAAACCTTTTTTTAACATCACTTTTCTACTGTGCATCGTTCTAAAGTAAGCAGCAGCGTCATTCTAGCGGTATAGTTCTAAACTCTGAAACTACACCACGAGGTGGACAAACGTTATCCTAAAGAGTTATTAATTTCGCCGGGAAAAAGGCTTTTGCAATCACTGTGAGGTGCAACGCTGGGAGATAATTCTGATGTTTTACGCCTTTCATATAAAACGCAATGATGGCATGCATAGTTTTCACAAAGATGCAAATGCCTAGAAGATTAGGAACTCGAAATAATATTCATGGTTGGAGCAGCACCACGTAGCGGAATTCTTACCATTAATTTAAGACACCACTGTTCACTGGTCACATGCATCGCAGCACAGCGTTGTGAGATCTTTCTGAATTACCATTATCCAAGTTTGCTGAAGATAGTAAATTCCCACATAACCAGACTAACGAGCAGGATTGCCATTAGTTTTTGAACAATATCTGACATGTCACATATACAAATTCTGGCTGAATCTGGCAATACACGGAAATGTAAAAATTTGGACTAACATTTGAAAAACGTCAAAAAGGTCTTAAAAATGTTGAACGGTCCCTTACAAATGTTTTCCCAAATTGAGTAATTTTTTGAATCGATACTTCAGTAACAGACAAGAGTGGATTGAAACAATATGACCTATGCCAAATATTTGACACTTATTTGAACAAATGTTTGACGGATTACCTTTTCACACAAAATAGCTACGAATCGTTTTCAGTGGACAAGAATGACTCACGACATAGTTGCACTTGTTATTTTTTGGAATCCAACTTTAATATTACAAAGTAACATGAGTGCGCAAACGAATCAACAAAATAAACGTCAAAACCGCGTAAAAAAGGAATGGGTAAGGCTTGTTCATACTAATACATCAAGGTTCAGTAATCTGTTTTTTTCGCCACTGAAAATAATATGAGTACATAAGAAGGGTGCATGGGAAATAATTTGTTTAGGTCGTGTGTTTTTGTGTTATAATTATACACCATGAACAATATTCATAATATCATAAACTATTTTTCCGCCGCCATGAAATTATGATTTGATCGGGTTAAAACCATGAGCTGAATTCCTGATACTGAAAACTTTATTCATGAATCTGGCACAACTACTCTATCGACTCTAAATGTAAACAAAACAAAAATCCAACGTTGGGATTTGAACGGTGATAGGACCTGGTATTGTACACGGTGTTCAATAAGTTCGAATACAAGTTTTCATCATTGCGTAGGTATGCGCCATGTACATATTCTGCATTGGTATTGGTGTCAGCTTTAGCTTCATTCATACGCTACCGAATGTGCGCGGTGTTGACATTCTGTTAGTTGTTGTTCGTTTGTTACGCGCGATGAAAGAGTATCGGGACTTCGTAATTAAGCGTTTTTTGAACGGTGAGCGACCCGGCGATATATTCCGGCTGCTGAAATCGCATGGGGTCAAGCGGAACTTTGTCTACACGACCATCAGGCGATACCGGGAGACGTCCTCGACCAATGACCGTGCGAGATCCGGTCGGCCGCGTTCAGCGAGGACGCCACGGGTCATCAAGATCGTGAGGGAGCGAATTCGGCGCAAAAAGAACCGCTCAATCCGGAAAACGGCTGCAGATCTCAACGTTTTCATTGGAACCGCTCACACCATACTCACCAAGGACCTTGGTTTCAGGCCTTACAAAAACGTAAGGTCCAAGGCGTTTCCGGAGGCTACCAGCAAAAAGCGGTTGGATCGAGGCTAAGAGAATCCTCTCCGGCACGCTGGTCAGGAGTTTGTTTTTCGGACGAGAAACTGTTCGTGCTGCAGCAGCCGCACAATGTGCAAAATGACCGGGTGTGGGCGCCATCGAGGGACAGCATTCCTGAATCCAATATAAACATCCTCGGTTCCAAAGTGCCGCGTCGGTGATGGTTTGGGGGCAGTATGCAAACGTGGTAAGCTACCCTTGGTGTTTATTGAAAAAACGTCAAAATCAACGCGGCGTACTACAAAACTGAGGTTTTGAAAAGGTTGTTGCCCCCAGTCTCCGAAGCCTCTACGGCGATGAGCACTACGTGTTCCAGCAGGACGGTGCACCAGCCCATACGGCAAATGTGGTTCAAGCCTGGTGTCGGGACAATTTAACCGACTTTCTGGACAAAACTTTGTGGCCTCCCAGCTCCCCGGACTTGAATCCTCTCGACTTTTTTGTTTGGTCCTATATGATGGCGAAGCTGAACGAATACAAGGTCAGCACTTTGGATCATTTCAAGACGGTAATTCTCAAAATCTGGGACGAAATGCCCATGCAGTCCGTGCGTGCCGCCTGCGACGCGTTCGAGAAACGTTTGAAGCTCGTTAAGGAGTACAAAGGGGGGGTCATTCCAAGAGAAATGTTGTAAACGTTCCTTGTAAACATAGCTTTCAATAACATAAATCCAAAAAATAAAAAAAACATGTTTTCATTTTTTTAACAAATTTTGAAAGTGTATCCGAACTTATTGAACACCGTGTACTTACAACACAATTCTTGAATAGAGTATTTATTGATGAAGCTGATTGCACAACTTTAAATTAGAGGCAACACAACTCTTCCAAAGTTCAAGACTCGCATTTCTCATTTCATCCGTATAACCATAAATAAGAGACATGATTTCACAAAATAAGATAAGAGTTAGTTTCATGATGTTCTATTCATAAAAACATAAATGGATTTGTTTCCATGTGGATATAAAATAAGCAGTCACGCAAATCACGTAACGCTTTAGTGGAGTGGGATTGTACGAGGTTTTTTTTTTAATCTGTTCCAATTTTAAAAAGTCTGGCATTATGGAGGGTTTCTCTTTTTGTCTTCTTGTCGACATAAAGTCTGGCAGTGCCATTTAAATCTGGCATAATGGCACTCCTGCTCACGAGATACTCTACGATATGATCAGATTCTTCAGAAAGTGTGGCGAAAAGAAAGCGAAATATCTATGACTGAAAATTTTGGTCACTGTTTTCACTTCCTTAACATGTGTGTGAATATTATCAAAAAAATGCCTCCAGCGAGTAATAAACTTGAAATGAATAGTTTCTCTTCATAAAACATAAATGTTTCACCAAAGGCAATAAATACTCAACATGTTACGGTCTATCTGTCTAGTAACAGTTCTTGATGATGATTTTGAATCCATCTACGCATTGTACACGGTGGCACGGGTTTCCTGTAAGTGTTTTATTTTGTCTCAGTGGATCTGTGTATGTGATTTGTTTTGCTTGCGCTATAAACATGAACGCAAAACGAGAGCTGGTAGTAGTGGTAGTAGATGTTTGATGATAATCAGACCATATGAAGATACCACCATAGAAAAAACGAGGCGGATACGTATAGAATCAACCAAGGCATGAGGCATGGACCTCAACCAACAGTTAGGACCGAAGCGGTGGAACGAGTAAGGGAATGAATTTGCCTGAATCCTATACAAGGATCCGAATATTACCCATACGTTAATCCAGAATATCATTACCATGATTTGAAACTCAAAGCGTATAAAAAGGGCGAATTCACGGATTAACAGAAAAACAAAAGGAGGCTCGAGTACTCAGTACTCGAGAACTACGACTACGGTAACGTGATCTAGATCCTTGAGATCAAAACTCGCATCAGGAAGGATTGGTTTTTGGAATTTAAAGATGTCAGTTTGTGATCCTCCATTTCGAGATTTTAATGATCTTGCACATTTCTGTCTAACAAATGTATGGAGAAAAGTCAACGAGGGGGAGGGAGGGGGGTCACTGAGATCTTCAAAAATAAACCTACGTGGCTTATGAGTAATCCCTAAGTGAGGTAAAGCTTTCATATCTTTTTTTTTACATACTTGGAAGGTTGTTTTCATAAAACTCAAACTTATTGTAAGTGTCTCATTGATTCATTTTTTGGTCTTGTACAAGGGTACGGGGCGGGTTTTCAGCAGTTTATTCAGCACTTGGGACTTTTGATGAAGATATAAATTTAGAACTGCCAATATTTAGACGTTAATCCCTCTGCTTACTTCTGATTTATCGGAACATATCTTCAGAAACGAGCATTAGACTCTGAAAATTTCATAGTCATGGAATAAAGTTTCAAATTGCAGGGACTTATTAAAAGCGTGCTGATTGCTTTCCAATCATGAAAATGTTTTCTTTAGCTCCACAATCTGTACATAAACTCACAATATTGTATGAGTGCGATTCCGTGCATGTGTCCGAAGGCGGAATGAAAAAGGCCAGTTCACGATTTGCTGCTAACGTCAATTTCCTTAAACCGCTCCTTCGTTTTAGCCATCCACTCTCGAAATCAATCAATCAAAACATGTCGATTGCTACACTCTTAAAAAATAATGAATAATACGAGTGATTTAATCCTTGTTGCACGTAAATATTTGAAGACTGAAAGATAAATATGACTCAATTGTATGTTCGATTTGACTCATCGTAAATCCTACCTTGAATCTCAAAATAAAAAATACAGTCACACTTAAAATCACGTTCCGGATGCTACATTTACAACAGCTTGTAGAATATATTTGATAACCTCAAATCCAAGTCCATAATGCGTTAAAAAATAGCCACTAGACTTATTACTTACATCGGTTTTAATAACATCAGACCTATTGTGAACGCAGTCGGTTTCCCGCATCACTTCAAGTTACAAGTACAAGTTTGTTCCAGACTTTAAAACGAGTTGTTAAATAAGATATTGAAAAAGATTGAATTTCATTGCTGGCAAATTAAAGTTGCAGACTTACAAAATAAAAACGCAGCGTAACACACAGAGTTCATTTGGTTATAATATTTATCAATCTGAGCATAATGACAACTTCCACTATCCTTAACATATTTTGAAGATTGCCAAGGACCGGGTTTTGCACTATTTTAATTTAAATGCTCTCAAGCATTGGGAGATGGAGGAACAAAATTAGTCTTACAAGATAAAATTGTGCTAATTTTCACCACTGTAGTAATGCATTAAAATGCACTGCCTTGAAGAACCATTTGTTACATTAAATTTGGTTAGAGAGTATTGATTTTTTCTGATGGTAACTAGAACAAGATCCTTGAGAGCCAAACAGTCATCGTGAAGGATTCATTTTTGCATTATAAGTTACCACATTTGGAAAATATAATGTTGTTTCTTAATTTCCATTTACGTCATGTCATGTAAGCTATCATTTTAAGTTTTCATGGTAAGGAAAATTTAAGAAGAGATGCATATTTCCGTTTGACGGGTCGCTCCTTTTATGTGCATCCAAGAAGATTTAAATTTACACGATATTTTTTAAGAGTGTATGATCACAAACTCGTCTACTAGCAGGTTATGAGACAGACGTACAAGACCAAACTTTAAGTTTGTCATTGATCTTTAGATTGGCAATGTGTATTTAGAAGAAGATGTTCGCTCATCACCATGAGGCCCCAAGAGTGGGCAGTAATGTTTGCTAGAAATGAAAGATATGAAGAGAAAGTGTTGAAAGTTCCGCCAGTGTACGGCAGGTTGTGAAAATTGAATAGAAGTATTGAAAATTGAGCAGAGGACTATATAGCAGTACTCGAATCAAACATGCAATCCTTTGCTTTACATCCCACTGCGGGGTAGGTCAAGGCATGAACGAATCCGCCAAATTGACAGGCAAAAGAATGCGCGCCTGATCGTGCTCACGTACAATCAATTGCTTATGATGGTTCTAGCGGTTGTTTGTACACACTCCGTTTTGTTGCCAACATGGGAAAGGAACTCTCTCCTTTTGGGTGTATTTTTGTACACAACGTATGATTTTACCTAAACACAAATAGTACACAAAGATACACGCGAACAAGTTCAAAATATACACTGACAAAGTTTGAGAGAACTTCTTCAACAGGTAGGGAACTGATGGTTTTCTAGTTTTCTATTCTTTTTAAACCATCAAAATGACAGTAATAAATTAGTAGTCAATCATGATTTTTGCGTTGAATCAGTAGTCCGTTAGATAGGTTTTATGTTCGTGTAATTAAGTGTGAAATAATTTTGAAAATCTAGGAGCTTTAGACCCATTTCCCAACAACTGATTACAACAGTCACCCCTGTTACAGCCGTTTCCTATTTCCCAACTACTCAAGAAATCAACCGGGAATCTATCAGTTTTCGTTGTAATGTCATGTATTACTTGAAAAGGATATCAAAAACGTGTCGATCGTCAATCGTCAAGTCAAGGCCCCCAATAATTGTTGTGCAGCCACACTCACTCACCTGTTACCGATGGGAAGAAGATACCGATCAATATCGTGAACGCGGTGGTACAATCAGCATAGACTTGGTTGTAGTTGGGCCTGTCCAGTGGTTCAATGTGTTCCGGATCCAAACCGTATGCGATGAACTGTCCCTCCTATGAACGGCGGCAGAAAAAGTTTGAACGGAAAATTGTGTTAGTTGCCAGGCAATTTTTCTCTTTTCTACAGGCGCTAGACAGGAACATGACACATGTGTGTGCATGTGATTGGTTAAACTTGAAGGCCACAGAATAAAAAGTTGCACCTCGTAACTTCTCACTTCGCGTGCATGTTACTTGGATAGACGGTTTGCTAACGAAAAAAAAGTTTCCGTCTACATTGCATCAGGTTGCTCCTTCGCTCACCAAGCGAAAAATAAAACATCTGTACGATGGAATGCTAACTCACCTGTAAAAACGATGGGAAAATGTTGTCGAAAAATACGCCACTCTTGAGACCTTTGATGCCCCGCACCAACGAAACGTTGTGTTCTGGAAAAGAGAGAGAGTCGAAAACGGAAGGATGAGGTATTTTACAATCATAACGGGGCCACGTCGCTACTCACCTTGGAAGTATGGATCACAGTCACCCTCGGGACAGAATGTCTGATACAACGGTCCGCCCACTTCCTTGGTGCAGTTGTCAACAGCAATATCCTTCAGGAGTCGTTTTCCGAGAACGCACATGCTGGAAAATTATATTGAAATTGTGAGAGGTTCTATGTTTGCATCAGTTCTCCCACGAGTGCGTCCCATGATTCCACCAGGTGGGTTGTTTCAAATTGGTTTATTAAAAAGTTCTCAGGAGGACCTCGTTTGAGAGGAAAAATCCCACTCGAATGATACTGTTATGTTTACATTGCTTGATATTATATTTGGAAAAATCATCAATCGTTCAGTTGGAATTTTGTGAATCTTCCTGCGAAGGTAAAAACAAATCTCAAACAGGGAACAATGTCGCATTGCAACCATACGTGCTCAAATTTGTCGCTAAATCAAATCAAAGCAACCGTTGGCTATACTCAATTCGTTCATCAAGTACCGTGAGGTGCCCTAATGCTGCGCAGTTTAGAACATTTCAAAATAGCGTTAAGTTGAATGTAATAGGGAAAAATATGAAATTTGCCAACCTCATAATTGATTGTAAAATTTTGGCAAAATGAGCATAATTTGACGTAGCGCAGAATAAGGGTCTTTCACGGTACTCAATTCAGTCGACAAATTTTCACAAGGTCCCATTTAGCACAAAATAAAACCCCGAACCACGTTGCACACATACACCGGCGAATAATGAACGGAATCACACTTACAATAATTTATCGTTGCCATCGATGTTGGTGAAGATACCGGCGTAGACCGCAATGATGGAGAAGATGACACAGGCCAGCGCGACGGTCGCGAATTTGTTCACGAATTTCACGCCCAAGTACACGATCAGACCTAGCGGTGGGAAGGGAAGGGAACGAGATAGAGATGGTTATAGTTAGATAAGCCCGACAGTTTTCTGATATTCGAAAATAGTGAACGAATGAATTGTGGTTCGATGGCAAATAAAGGCAAATTGCATTTGCGTGGTGGGGTGCCTCAAATGCATATCGGTAACCAAAGTGGGTGGTGTTTAGATTGGCGTGTTACCGATCTGGTTTAGAGTTTAGGTTGGGCACTTGTAGGTGCGTTTCAGTACTTGTTTTTTTGTCATCAGCAATACCTATTTCAGTTATTTTTCATTCAACATTATACCAAATCATGGATCGATACAAACAGGGTGTGGCAAGAAAAAATGCGAAAGTGTATGGTAACGTTTGCATTTAAAAAAATGGACTTTTTTCGGGTGGTGAAAAAAAGGTAAGACAGCTAATTACTTTTGATAAATTTCCTACGGAAGGTAATTATTTAAGGTTACTTAAAAAAAATTCAACGCCCTTGCGAGCGGCCTTCCAGCAGTTAACCAGAACATTCGCCATGGCGGACGAAAACATGCGTGTAGGCATGTTTTTGAGTTCTTTCTTCGTTTTATTTATCATTTCCTCCTCAGTTTTTGCGACAAATTTGTTGGAGTAGATCTTGCGCTTCAGGATGGCCCAGAAATTCTCGATGGGACGCAGCTGGGGGACGTTGGGCGGGCTCGCCGACTTGGGTACCATATCGATATTCAGCCGCTCCATCTCCTCCAGCGATCGCTTCAAGTAGTGGGCCAACACCAGATCCGGCCAGAACACCGCGTCTTCGCCCTTATGGTATTTCTTGACGAACGACGCAACCAGCATTTCGTACTTTGAATTTTCCCGGTTGCGGCCTGTCCGGAGCGAAAGAAAAGAAAATTCTCGCTGATTGTCAACCACAGCAGCATTTTCGCCAGGTAATTTTTCACTGTTTGGCGACTTCTCGACAATGTGCCGCACGTTGTCCGTTTTCTACGCGGTGGGGTGCCGTTCTCTGAACGCGCACACAGGAGTAGCTTCACTATTTTTGCCATCACGTTTAGAGTTCTACTGATAGACCTTTATATCATCCTTACTGATAACCTACAGGTTAGGAATTTCATTAGTTTTACTTGCACAACTTACCTAGAAAAAATACTATAGACAGACAACAAGCCTAAACGGACATTCGACCAGTAAACAGTTGCGAGAGTTAACTTAAAAACACTAGAAGTAAGCAACAATGCATCCACCTTGTTTGAAATTGTATTGAGATATTTATTTTCGCAGAAATTTTACAATTTATCTTCCACCGACGGAACAAAATCATGGAATTTGGATTCTATTTGTTTCTCTACGAAACACATTCTGAAGTGGTTTTAACTTTATTCATTTATTTGAAGATGTAAATTTGAGCGAGATTTTCGTTTCCCCTCATCCTTAAGCTATCATAATTTTACTGGTTAACCTGTCACATTACCTGATCTTTAAATGCATGAAGCCAGTTCTAAGCAATGCTGAGCTCCATCACGGTACTGACAGCGTTAGATTTGACAAATGAGATTCTTGCAATTGACAATCAAAGCAACAGAAGAGCATCTCACTCTCTCGAACTTCTCATCAACATGAAATAACAAGCGAGAGATATTTTTCTCTCGCGTTTCCCACTCATTTTCTATATCTTGTACAATTTGTATGTGATACGATCGTATCGCCAAGAATTAATATACAGTCATGGAAATTGACCGTCATTTTAATTCTCTAGTACACAGACGATCATGATGGTCATCGCTAGTAGCGGCGGTGTTTCTACCGTCTAATTTAGCAGAATTACCCCGTCAGTGGCAATATGTCCGCAGCTAGAACTTAACGATTGAAGGTTCAGTTGTTGTTTTTTCCGTTAACCCTTATGGGTTTGACAGGGTTCCCAGGTACCTTTTCGGATTTTGCAATACGATATTTTTTTTTTTTAACAGGAAGCTGAAATTCACGGTTTCAAAATTCAGGATATTTCTCCAGAAGGCTATTTCTCAACGTTTTGTGGCTATCCAATGATTTATTCTCGGGCCGGTCATTCCGGAACAGATTCCCGTTTGGCCTCGAGGGATCATGAACTTATTTAGAAGGAAACCCTGGTAATATGGGTATCAAAATTCATAAAATTTCGTCAGAAGAATATTTATTAACGTTTAGTGGCCATCTGATGATTTGTCCTCGGAATTATTCCAAAGATCCAGGAAATGCAATTGAAATTCCTAAATGGTGTCTCCATAGCGGACCACAGCCCCGACAACCCGGATTTCTGGTAACCAGATAAATCCAAACGGACTTTGCCGATAATATCCATGAAACGAGTGAGTTTTTGAATCTACCAGAGGTCAACACTTATTATGCTGAAAAAAAATTGTCTTGCATATCGCTCTCAGAGATAATTAGTGAGTGATTGATTTTTCTACTCTCTTCATGTTCTCCAGCAGTCATGAAAGCTTTTGTTACAAACGGTCAAATGAGATCAACCTGTTTGTGAGTGACACAGTATTTGACCATCATTCGTGAGTTCTAAATTAGAACTTCTAATGATCATGAGAAGATGATGGTCATAGTCTTATAACCATCATGAAAATGCACAGCACTGGTTCTAAGTGCTGTTGTTTTGATTCTATATTTTTGACTGAGCGACTGAGGAGAATTCAGTTTCTCTCACATGGAAATGTTACTCAATTTTCGTAAAAAAGTGGATTATCCAATTTTTCAAGTAGATCCACTCTTGATGAAAATTTAGTAACATTGCATGGTGAGAAAATCACCGAGGCAACAGTTGTTATAGGATAGGTGCCCCTTTACACAGACTAGTATGCAACGATCGATTACGATTATAACTGACAAAGTATTTTAGCTGTAAGCGATATTCACCTAGTTAATTACTTGCTTAGATAAGTTTAATAAGACGTTTGGTAGAGGTTTTAAAGAAAATTACATAATACATTTCATAAGGTAAGAAACTTTAGGGTGATGTGATGTCGGCCTATAAGCATCAAATTGCATCTATTCATGGATACATTTTCACACAATTCGAAGGATGTATTATTAAATGCAGTCTTCGTTTGGTTCTTCTTTTTATATGATTTTAGTTTTTGCCACCTGTGTTCGATCTACCCAATACAAAATATCACAAACAACTAAAATAAAATTGCTTTGAATCACTTAAGTGATTTTCAAATAACCTTTTGGAAAAATTTGATGATGAAAACACTATAATTCACTACACACAAATTTTGTTCCTTTTGTTTGTGTTGAGATTAGCCATTTACATACAATCGCAAACTTATATATTCAAGAAGTTTATCCACCTGCTACAGAAGATCGTGTGCCTGGAGGTAACATTGAGAATTTTACTGTTAACATTAGGTTCGTAGTTGAAGCGCGGTTTCGGATCATCCTTGCCTTAGATCTATCCGAATAACATGGAAGGAAATTGACATTTTACCAAGTCTAAGCTGATCTGATGTATGCAGCGCTGTGTGCCATTTGGCCAGTATTGGATTTTACAGTTCAATCTTTGTCATTGTTTTATCATAATTCACAACATCATTATACGTGATAATATTCATTTATCTAATTCTACTTCATAGATAATTTAAACATAACTAATTGTGTTTTTTTTACATCCAATTGTCTTTAACTCCTTTTCAATTAAATCTTCCCTGTTTTCCTAACTCATGAGCAATAACTTTTAGGCCAACAAAAATAAAAGCGGATTGTTGTTATAAAATCAGCATCTAGCAGTAAATAGTGACCAAGACCAGTTAATTAAACTGTTTAAACGTTAGTTTTGTAAAATTTCAACAGATTAAACAAACTTTTTTAGGATATTTCAAATCAAGATTTTGGCAAATTGCCGCTATCGCTGAAAACGAACAAAAACGTGCTTAAGCGAGGAATCACAAACACTACACTTTAACACTTGACAACATTTCTTGCATTTCAGGATCAACCGAATGAAGATCATATATAATAGATACGAATGCTTGTAGTATTTTTTATTTACATTAATATATACACTATCATATAAATATTTCATGAAAATGGGAGGGACCATCAGGGCACCCAATTGAAGCACTCTGGATGAGGAGATTGGGAATGCCAACACTCCATTGCTAACAGTTTGTGAATAGAGGGCGGACTCTTCTTCCCGCCCGTTGCAGCATCCTCATGTTAGATAGATCGCCCTTATGAACAAGGAGCTCTTTTGGAAGGAGTTTAAATATATCCCTGTGGAAACGTATAAGTGACGTTGCCAATCGATCTAGCCAATCCGTTTATTGGCTCTTTATACAATGGCATGATTAGGATATTCAGCTAAAGCTTGTAAAGAAGTCAAACAGAGACGAGAGGCCATTGCTGTTGGACTTTGTTTCGGTTCTACACTGGGTGGTAGTACATATCTTGCATACAATACCGTCAATATCATTCTAATACAAAAAGGGTCTGACTGAATACAACAGAAAATTGAGGCGTGCCAAACGAAAGGACTGGAGACGGGTCTGTGAAGAGATCAACAACGCTTCAAAAGCTGCAAGGTTGCACAAAGTTCTTTCAAAAGATTATTGAAATGATCTTGGCAACCTTAAAAAAGAGGATGGTAGTTTAACAGTCGATAGTTTCGAAACTTTGGAAGTAATGATGAGAGCTCACTTCCCGGGGTCAACATCTGTATTTGCTGAAACGCAGGACTTAGATGAAGTAGGACGCTTATGGTTAGCAGATACTTATCTTAAGGCTTGTGGAATTTTCACGCCATGTAGAGTTGAATGGGCACTGAGTTCTTTTGAACCATTAAAATTAGCTGGGAGAGATGAATTTTTCCCAACACTGCTCCAACAGTGAAAAAAATTGCGTACTGCCTTGCTGATTGAATTATTCAGAGCTAGTGTTACTCTGAGTTATAAACCAAAAGCTTGGAGAAAGGTTCGGGTAGTCTTTATCCCAACAGCGAGTAAAAGCGATAAAACCCCTCAAACCTTTAGAACTATCAGTCTTTTCTCTGTTCTATTAAAGACAATGGAAAAAAATGTGGACGACTCTAGTAAGTCAACAAGCTTAATAGAGTCTCCCTTGAGCAAAAATTAATTTGCCTACCAATCAGGAAAATCTACAACAACGGTGCCAAAATCGCTAGTTAATAAAATCGAGAAATCGCTTCAAGTCAAAGAAATAGTTTTGGTAGCTTTTATGCCATTTTTTTTATTTATTTATTTATTTAGTTATTTATTATTTATTCGTCAACAGATAAAAATGCTTATCCCAATGACATTGATTCCCAATGACTTTTCTTATAGCTATAACTAACTATTAGATCGATTAAGGGGTATCCTCAAGAAGGAGTCCCATTGTCCTTATTGTGGTTCTTAGTATGGATGCAAGTTCGTCCCATTCGATGGATTTGTTACTAAATGTTGTTAAGGTACGATTTTTTTGCTGATTTTCTGACTCAAGGCGTTGCCAGCTGTATTCGATTTACTCAAAAAACAATTTCATAAATCAAACTAAACTTAAACTGCTAAAACACACTTATGTAATTTATACATATGATTTAGCGGCCATTCAGGAATCAAAACATTATAATTCACTCTACACAGATTCTATTCCTTTAGTTTGTGTTAAAATGAGCCATATGAAAAACATTCAACCGAAACTCAGACACTTGTATCGTAAATGTTACCAATAACAACATTTTTACTACGCTGTTTATACAACAGGCCATAGTTAGGAACAAAGAAAAAAATATGTCCCTAACATTGGATCCACCGTTTTCTTGTTAAATCATTGTTATTTTACCAATGTGATCTGTAAATTCATAACATGTGACTATATTCTGTACATCTTGGCTGCATTATTTGGTTTATAGGTTCAATTTCGGCAAATTTAGATCATTCGAAGATCCACAAGATGTAGATAAGCTTAACCAGTAATGTCATGGTGTCCAAAAAGTTGAGGAAATCGAAAATTACGTCGAAGTGAACAACTTTAAATTGATTAATAATGTCTCAATTGCTTTGAAATAAATCGGTCATCCTGATAGCAACATGATTTTATTGGTTATCGCCGAAATATTGACATATTTGGTACATAGGCCGAATCAAGGAGCTAGGCTAACATTACATCCCGTTTCCCTACATTTGTACCAGTAACATCAACAGACAGGAACAAATAGCATTCGATATCTCTGATTCAATTCGATCAGCTTGCTGCGATTACCTACTATTGCCAAACACAATAGTTAGCTCCAATGAACATATGTCACCTTCCCAATCCAAAGCAATCTCAATAAAATATTAGCTGCAAAAGCAGCTTAGTTAATTCATAATTAAACACAATGAGAGTGCCGTATTTCACATTTACCCGTTTCCGTGGGACCCCGGCTTATTTGCAGCCCCAATTCACACACCGAACGATATCAGGCTCTGCAAATGCAATTCAACCGGAACAGAGGCTGCAACACGACGCAGGCTCGACGCTTCTCAAATTTCCCCGCATTTATTTATCGTTTCCGCGATGTATATTAATGCTATATCCGGAAGCTCTCCGTCCGTGAAGTAGTTGGTTTTTGCAGGATCGGGATTGGATATCAGTGGCACTTTGTACCACCACAAGGCCCAGCACATAGCTCGGATGATTTATGGTTAAAAGCTTCATGAATATGAATATTTTGCAGGATGTCATTGCATACATATGAATTGGTCCATGAGATGTTTTCACAGGACGCTCGACGCACAATTCTGAAGACATGATTTCGGGCAACTTGTCATTGTCAGTTTTTACCAGTAGACCGACTGAAATAGGCAAATGGATCACGTATCAGACGATATGTGCCGACTCTAAACAGTTCCATCAAAGCAATGCGACAACGCAGAGTTTACGCAAAATATTGTTGACTACCGATAGCAAATGAGGATTGGTGTTTCATGGAATGGAAATCTAGGTTACATCTGCGGGTGAAACAACAACCGCATCAATTCAATGATATTTATATTTATGTAAGTTGTTTTAGATTCAATGCGGTTTGCGATACTTACCCATCACGCAGAGTAAACCCGTGCCATAGACGCGAAAGTTGTTGTACATCGCTGATGCGTCTTTGGTGAAATCGCCGAATATCGACAACCAGGGGGCCATGTAAGTCTGAAATCACAGTAAGAAGAGAAGAGGAATGAGTTCCAAGAAATGCGCTAAATTTATAACCACAGAAATTTGCCTCAACTAAGTATTGCTTTACTTTTTCTCAATGGCAACGAACCACAACCGCATCAATAAGAAAATTCCACCCAACCCGCCTGCGGTATACCAGCTATCCATCTCGTCGTAGCGAGATGGACATTTTTCGCTTTAAAACAATCAAATCATAAACTTTTTTTTTTTCTAAAAGTATGTCATACATACATTTTTCGCTTTGAGGTGAAGGTTGCAACAATACACAAAACTAAGAAACTACAAAAACTTCACATGCTAAATCACTAAGACTTGCTTGTATGCCAAAAATCCTATTAAGCTTTGGCATGTCAAATTCTTGTAGATTGGTACCTTCGAAAATTTATAGAGGCGATGCAATTCAGCCATGATGGCAACCATCACCTTAAGAAAAAGCATGAACGGAATCGAGACTCAATTCCAGCTCGGCCAAACCGCAAAGGATCGAAACTTTCTCCTCACCAGCGCTCCGGGCTGTGTGCGCTGCTTCAAGTCAACCCACTCAGGAGTTCTATTTTGGGAACATCTTCTTCATAGAACGGGACCCTAAGCATGGTCGGTTGAAGTGGTGGGACGTCTTTGTTCCCTCTTCTGTCAAAGGAGTGGAAGAAACGTGCACGATAGCATTTTTATTGCCTAATAAAAATTCCATCCGTGCTTTCATTAACCCTGCCCTGGCCAGTACCTTTGGCACTGTGAATTTTGACTACCTTGACTACAAGTGGTCAAGAAGGGATCGAGTTACCTGGGAGACAGTGAGGAATATATTTTGAGCATTAGTAGGCTTCGAATGGGAACTGTATCCCCTGTCAGGATCCGTTCTTTATGAAGATTTTTTCGCCGTTGTTTTCGACGCTATACGTGACCTTCGGACAGCAGCAGCCCCGGCCAACGGGAACGACGTGGGTGGAGCTGATTCGGCGGCAGGTCGTTATGGTGCTCGAAATTGGTCGTTAAAAAAATGGTTCACGATACGTGAATGAGAAGAAGCAAGTTGGACATGGCATTTGTTTCTGTTGCAGGCACATAAATAAACTTGCAATCAATCTTGGCTGACACGTACGGTAATAGTTTCAAAAGTTTGACCGTTGGTGTGAGTTTGATAATACTCGCTAGCAACGAGACACATGGAAGAAACGCACACAGCCGAAATACGATTCTTAACCTCAAAATACGGCTCTGCAAGCACAAGGGCAAAATTTTCTGAAAGTCACCTGAGATGAAACTTCTATTTTACCTTTCCAGTTTCATGGGTTGCTCTAAGTGATTGATGTTGATATGAACTTTAATGTTATGAGAGGCTGAAACATGAACAACTCATAAACAAATTGAAAGTATTCATAGGAGAAAAATTGCTATAAGATGTATAGGAACGTAGCAATGCCGAAATAGAAATTAACTAAAAGGTTCGTGACTTAAATAAAACTTACCATAATTTCATGCTTCTCAGTTGCAGTTACAAAATTCAAAATAGCTTTAAGGGGTAAGGCCACTGTACATTTTTTGAAAAATCAATTTTTTTTATTGGCTTAAAAAATAGTTTAAACCCTCTAGAATAAGAAAAAAAGGTCCTGTGCGAAAAAATTCGTTGTCCTTAGGAAATAAGGAGAAATGCAAATAAAAAAAAAAAACTTTAAACGCGTTTTTCTCGAAACATCGTTTTTCAAATGGCACGCAGCATAACTCGAACAATTTTCATTTTTTTACTTGAAATTTTAACCAGATGTGAACATTTACATTATCTTGAGAATGTCGATCGGAATTTTCAAGAACTTTATTTATTGATTTTTTATTAACAAAAAACTTGCCGTTTTTTTCGTCAGAAATCAATTTTTTTCAAACGCACGCCAAATCCACAAAATTGATATTTTTTAAAATCCGATCGACATTCTCTAGCTACAGCCCTCTAGATTAATGGATTTTTTTTTTGCTCTAGACTCAAAAGTGCACCAGTGGTGCTGCGTGCCATGGAGCCCTGAAGCAAAACATGTCCCGGGAAGATAGCTGTGGAACCGCCATTTTGTTTTTTTACTGTTAAAAAATTTGATAATAAAGGTTAATGTACGCCCGATAACACCATTAAAAGTTTTTTTTCAAATACCTTCAATTTTGGGAGCAAAAAATTGGTGAAAAAACCTTTTTTTTGGGCCGTTACAGTGGCCTTACCCCTTAAAACAATTAAAAAATTCCTTAAATAAAATCGAAATTTCCCACGATATGACTGAAAAACATAAGGATATGAAGAACCAGTCACAGACGAAAAGCACTCTAACTAAGAATTAAAAATAATCTTCAAGAGACTCGTTGAACATAGCCTTTCTGGAGTTTCCTCATTTAATTTAAACTTTTCTGGAATGTTTGTAGTAGACTGGCGAATCCGTGAAATCTATGGAAAATTCAAAGAACAATAAAAAATTCTCTGAACTGTTTGAAGAATAGTGAAAGTTCAAGTGAGACAATTTTCAAATAAAGGGTGTTCCGATCAAAATTTGGTCAAACAGTAATGTATGTGAGTCGATCAAAGTTTATATTAATAAGTCAAATTCTTTTGCTTTTTCAAGTTCAGTTAATACAGATTACAGGAGAAATATTCAGCTAAGCTTCCTTTTTACAGAATGCGAATTGCCTGGTCTTTCTTTTAACACCTGTCATATGATTTTGTACAGTCTCCTTATCCATTTTATTCGCCGCAGAACGCCAGTTTGCCTTGAACTTTTCTTCGCTCACAACAGCTTTTTGAGTCTTCTTAAGGTTCCGCTTGACGATGGCCCAATATTGTTCGATTGGGCGGAGCTCTTGCGTGTTGGGAGGATTCTTGTCCTTGAGCACCACTTGAACGTTGTTGGCAGCATACCACTCCATGGCCTTTTTTCCGTAATGGCAAGATGCCAAATCCGGCCAAAATGGTACGGAACCATTGTATCGCTTCAGGAATGGCAGTAAACGTTTTTGTAGGCACTCATTCAGATAAATTTCGTGGTTGATGGTTCCGGTCGCAAAGCAAACGTTGCTCTTCAAGTCACAGGTACAGATGGCCTGCCACAACAGATATTTCTTCGCGAACCTTGACGGTTTAATACGCTTGAAAATATCTGCCACCTTCTCCCGTCCGGTTGCCGTAAAACAATCCTGTTCAGGAAGCTGTTTAAAGTCTGCCTTGAGATAAGTTTCATCGTCCTGTACCACGCAATCAAACTTCTTCAGCATCGTCGTGTACAACTTTCGCGATCGTGGTTTGGCCAACGTGTTTTGTTTCTCGTCGCGATTTGGAGTCACCACTTTCTTGTAAGTCGATAGTCCAGCTCGTTTTTTAGCTCTATCCACGGTTGAAGGAGCCACTCCCAGCTTTATTACGACATCTCGGACGGAGAGGTTGGAGTTACGCTCGAAACAGTGGGCAACTCTTTTTGTCGTCGATGTGGCTTCCGGCTTTCGATTTACCCCCCGATACAGCTTTCCTGGCTGTCGACAAACGTTCACCGAACACTTTTAATATGTTGGTAATAATTGATTTGGCCACATTCAACAATTTCGCCAACTTGTCTTGAGAGTAGTTTGGATTTTCGCCAAGTACATGCAAAATGTTGATGCGTTGCTTCTCTTCCTTTGACGACATTTTGATAACTGAAATGCACATCTCAAAACTAAAATAGAGGCATGATGCTACACGCACACATCTTAAAAATGAGGGGTGTGTAAATGTGTTTAATGCTCGATTAAAAGAAATGCGTCAAGTTTAAGTCGACCAAATTTTGATCGAAATACCCTATATTCAAACATTTACAAAGAATGCTGTCCATAACAAACATACATTATGAGATAGTCTTGGGATATTCATGCCTAACAAACTAACTTAACTGTGTATAAATCATAAAGCTACTGTTACAACTGTAGACCTTATGTTTTGAATGATCTAAAACTAACAAGATTATCTTATGATGTCTGTGGACGTTTCAGAATATTCATTGAATATGTTTGAATAGCTATCTTAGTTTTGTGTAGCCCAAGAGGTTACGGTTACTACTGCATATCTTAAGTTCCGAACTCATGTCAGTTTTTATGAACTTGAACATCCCGAGATAATCTGATTATGACTGGTGACCTTACAAAAGGTTCACTGAATGTGTTTGAATGCATATCGTCACCTTTAATAGGTTATAATAGGTTATAAAGCTAATGTTACCACTGTAGATCCTAACTTCTGAAATCAAGGGCAGGTTTTGTGACCTTAAACATCCCAAGATATCTCGTTATGTCTGTTTACCTTCCAGAAGACTCACTTAAATTGGTCAAATACATATTATTACTTTGTTTGGCCCAGAAAGCTACCATTATAGCTGTAGATTTTCAGTTTTAAATTGCGGGATAGTTTGGATAACCTTGAAGATTATCTCATATTGTTTGTTGATCTTGCAAGTTTTGCATAGCTCAGAAAGCGGTTGTTGCAACTGTTGGTCCTATGTTCTGATCTCAAAGATAGTTTGGATGATCCAGAACACGCATGTTGCTTTAAAATGTTTGTTGATCTTCAAAAAAATATTAATTGAACATGTTTGAATATGTATTGTAACTTTGTATTGCTCAAAACTTACTGTTATCACTGTAAATCTTATTTTCTGATCGGCAGGAGTTTGGATTAACTTAGAGGATCAGAAAGCTATAATATATTGACTGTTGACCTTTCATAGGATTCATTGAATATGTTTGAATACATATAGTCAACTTATATAGTCCAACAAGCTACTGTTAAAACTGTAGATCTTATGTTTTGATCTTAAGGACAGTTTGGATGACCTAAAATATCCCAAGATTATCTTATTATGTCTGCTGACCTTCTACACTATACATACGAATATTGTTAAAAGCATATTGTTCCTTTGCATATTCCAAAAACTTACTATTACAACTGTAGATCTCAGGTTCTGAACTCAAGGACAGTTTGGATGACCCCGATCTTCCCAGTTTACCTTGTAATATTTGTTTACGTTCGAAAATATTCATTGAATATGATTGAATACGTAGCGTTACTTTGTATAGCCAAAAACGCTGTAGTTACTTCTGTAGATCTTGGATTCTGAACCCAAGGGCAGTTTTGAAGACCTCAATAATGACTGTTGACGTTCCAACAGGTTCATTCAATATAATTTGAATACTTGTCATAATCTTATACAGCCCTAAAAGCAACTGTTACAACTGTAGATCTGAAGTTCTGAACTCAATTGTATTTTGGATAGAATCTAGAATCGCCTGTATTTTGTTTATATGCTGTTTAGGACAAGGCTTAACATTTATGAGTTTAGGACATGAAACTTTAAGGAAAGGCGTAAAACTTTCGGACAGTCTTTTAAAATGTAGGAATCGCTGGGAACAGTGTGCGTATTTATTTTTACAAAAGAAAAGGGCTGGCCACCAACGGTGGTTCGTCATTTCTTAAGTTGAAATTACTACAAATTCCATAAAAATACTCAAGTAGTGTATGTATATGATTTCCAGGAAAGACGAGCAGTTTGGTGAAGCTCAAATTTTCTTTAAAAGTCTGGGACGTTTAAAACATTCCTAGAAAGCCCGTGAAACTATTGCTCAGACAAATCAATCAATCGATCAATTAATTAGAAACACCAAACATTTTTGGATACATAATAGTCATTGTTAAAAAAAATCTCAAAATTTGGTAGAGCTATTACCAAATTAATAAAACTAATGAAAACACCGAGATTTTTTGTGAATCTTTTAAGACGATAGGTCTTATTCAAACTTCTAAGGCGTTTGTTGGACTTATATTAAGCCCCTAGAATTATTACCTTAAATTCTAGGAGAGTACAATATTTGCAAAACGTTTAACGAACTGATAACTTCTGTGAAGCCGAATGAAGAATTGGGGAAGCCCATAAAATTTCTAAATAGTGCGATGAACTTTTACAACACAATTTACAAATAGGTCTTCCAAATGTCGAAACTATCAAAAACTTTGAGACGTTTAAAAAATTTTCAGCTCAATAAAATAGTTTTGTGTAAGTTTGGGAATTTTGAATAAAGTCCATGAACCATCCGGAAATTGTGAAAATCCAGATTGTCTTGACCGTAATGGAAAAACAACAGTTGAGTGTTTGGATCTTTGATAACTTTGTTTATTTTTCGAGTAGTCATAAAAAATACGGAATTTGTCAAGTTTCCCAGCTAGCCGATGTTCGTGTTGCATTCTAGTTGTTAAGTAAAGCGGCGTGATTTTTATAGAGTATCAGTAACTTTTAAATCATTAATCCCTTTTCACTGTCTCCTTTCTCATTCATGTCTTCTTTTTTAAGCCGTTATTTCTCCATTCTTTTGCATCTCCTTCATTCGCTGTATTCTTCAATATCTTCTTTCTTCCCACTTTCTTTGCAAATATCTGAATTCACTGTCTTCATTATCAGCTGCCGTTAATTTATTCCCTTCATCTCCTTCATAATCTTCGCTTTCATATCTACAACTTCATTTGATTTTCCTACTTTCTCCGCTTTTTCTACTGCATCTGAATCAACGTCTGTTTCACCTCCAACATTTTCTGTTTCATCTTCTTTTTCCCCGCTTCTTATTTTTCTGCTCTTTCTTCTCCTAACAAGCTTCGATACACATTAATTTCATGCAGGAACTTCAGTAACCGCTTTTCGATGTCATCTTCGTTACATAACGCGGCGTTCACGTTGGTCGGATCGATATCGTACTTCGTTCTAGCTGCTTCGAACTTTCTGCAGTGTAATATTACGTGGTGGACATCTACGACCTTCTCGCAACAATCACACACCGGTGGAGTTGATTTCTTCAATAGAAACTTATGTGTAAGCCTTGTATGGCCAATGCGCTGGTCACCTGCAAGACGACCTGCTTCCTCGTTGCCACGGATACCGGCGTGACAAGGGATCCAACAAATCTCGAGTACTTTTTAAAAGGACGTAAGTAACAAAATGTAAACAAACACGTTGTTCATGGAATGTTAATCAAAAATCATGTATATATACCCACATTTGATGAACTTTCTGATGGATTATTTCTGAAAGTTCTTACTAACTTTTTACAAAACCGTGTAAAATCACTTTTGCACTTTTTGGGAATAATGTACATACGCCGCTTGTGTTGAAAAGAAACTTGCGAATCATTGTTATATCATTTGAATTCCTCTTAACGACGCGTAAGTAAAAGGCTTTATACCTCAAGGTTAAAAATTTAGATTTTGTTTAGTAAAAATTGATATTTTTAGCAAAGATATTTTTACACCGTTTAGTTGCAGAAATAACTAATACGTCATTTTGATAATTTCGACGTATCTTTATGAAATATGACAACTTGACGTAACATTTCGATGTATCAACATTGCCATTCGCAGAATGACGTATCATTTTGACGCAAGTAACATGCCATCTATCATACTGACTTATCAAAATGACGTATAATCTTTTTCTATTGTAGACCGTTGTAAGAAACATTTTTCTAAATGAAACTTGAATTTTCACTCCTGGTGTAATTTTTAAGCACAATGATGTAATATCTTTGACCAATGTGTCATTCAGTGCAATTTAATTGGGATAAACATGCCCAATTTTCAAAAAGGAATAAAAATAAACTCAAGAAAGTTCAATGCTGATTATCTCATTTTCATCCAGATGTTACTTACGTCCATTTGAAAAAGTACTCGAGAAATGTGTATTGGACGGTTTTGCAGTAGGTTCTCTATTTCCTGAATCCAGAAATGCTGTGATTTGTCTGTTTCGATGGCCATAAGCCAGCTGGCCGAGTCAGACAATATGATTAATTCGTTGGATGCGCCTATAAAGGATGCAGATAAAGGAAGTCGGCAAGTAACACATGAAAAGGATAAACAAACGGAAGTTGATGAGACAAACGATGAAGTGGGAAAAAAGAACATAATTCAGAGCATCCAGTAAACGAGAAAAAGTGAATGTGAATAGGACTGGAGGTGTAAACAAAAGTTAAGCAAGACGATGAAGAAGTAAAATAAAATATTAGAACTTTCGAAGGAACATGAAAATACAGTGAAAATGAATGAATAATTTAAGGAGAATGAGAGAAACGGAAGAAAAAAAAAGCGGAAGAAGGGGGGTGTTGAACGACAAAAGGATGAAAAAAATTAGAAGAACAGAGGAGGAACAAGAGAAGTGGAAGAAGAGAAACAGAAGAAAAGAAGCGGAAGTTATAAATGCGGAAGATAAGAAGCAGAAGAAAAAAAACGAAAGAATTGTAGTAACTGAAGAAAAAGAAACAAAAACAGAATAAGAGAAGTTGAAGGTGAGAAACGAATGCAGATTAGCGGAAGACATGAAATGGAAGAAGTTAACTGGAAGAGTAGAATCGGAAGAAGAGAAGAGAAGAATAAATGCGGAAGGTAAGTAGTGGAAGAAGCAAAACGAATGAAAGGAAGCGTTGGAAGAGAAATGGAAGAGGCAAAACGGATGAAGCAGAGAAATGGAAAAAAAGAAGTGGACGAGAGAAACGGAGAAGATGATAAGATAATAAATAGAAGAATAGGAGCAGAAGAAAATATATGGAAGAGCACAAGCTGTTGAAGAGAAGTGGAAAAAGCGGAAGAATAAAAATAGATGAAGATGAAGAAAAAAAGTTGAGACACAAGAAAATGCAAAATATTAAAGGAATTAGTGAAGCAAGAATTGACCGACGTGAATGCACTCAGGTGCATAGTGTCACGAATATAAAAAAAATTCGCTCTTACGGTTTTCGCTAATCACTAATATGCCTAGTTCTCAACAGATAAGCTTGTTCTAGTGAACTTTAAAGGAGTTTGCTCGTGTTTACTAGTGATTGTTTGGAAAAGCGTTACAGTTTTTTAAGTAAGTAAGTGAATTTTTAGTTTCAGTTTTCTTTACTAATGGTTTCCCAAATCATTTAAAATAAGTAGAACTGATCTTATCCCAAAAACAATAGGTGAAAGTTTTAGTCGAATGAGTACCAATTAGCATTAGCATTAGCATTGACAGTTGCTCAACTCGTGGATGGAGCTACGATGAAGATTAATTTGTTGAACCATGAACCGGATCCAATAATCTTCACGAAGACATTCCTAGATCGCTCACCTGTCCACATCCATGCAACCGTTGAAGATAGGGAGGATTTGATATCTATCTTAAGAAGAAGCAGGGAATGCATTTAACCCTCTGCAGATATCAAAAAAAATGGGAAAATAATTTTCAGAGAGTATAGTTTAACAGACTGCACTGTTTTCTTGTACAGAACAAAAAATCATTCAAATATGGTCGTTGGGAGCATCTAATCTAAGAAGGTTAAGTGGTGCTCCTCTTCAAACGGTTGGGATTTAAGCATTAACTATCGATTAATTTTGAAGGAAGAAATACTCATAAACTCCATCTCCTCTTGTATTTTCTAATGATTGTTTTCACTGCACAGGATTTTTCAGTAAGAGGCTCTGACTGTGAAGCACTATCAATTAACGTAAGGAAATTCCAGATGCAGAGAATGAATTACCGATATCAAAACTGTTTTTCCTATATTTTCAACATTTTTTTTGATTTTCTTGTCAGTAGTTAAACCACAATGCATCAGTTCCAAAGCACCGCTTGCCTTGACCTTAATTTTGATCAAGTGATCGAGTATCAATCATCGAAAAATTGAGATGTGCAGTTTTTGAAGATCATGAAGAAAACTTCGGGCAAAATTTTCAACAACTGATTAAGGGCTTACGCTGCAGCATTCTCGACGGCAGCCATTAACTGAAAATTTAGAACTGATATAACTGAGAATCTGTACTAGAAATTGAATATTTCATCACATCAGTTTGTATGTTTACATGTTGCGAGCAATCTGATGGAGTTCGATTCGATGTTCATTCACTAACAATCGAGATGTATAAATTTGAAATAGCGAGGTTAGTTTGCGAGAGGGAGATAAAAGATAGAAAAAAAAAATACATGGAGCAGTAATTCATCTTAACCACTCCATTTACTTCAACTAAGGGTCTGTTCATAAACCACGTAGACTCATTTTTAAAAATCTCAGACGCCCCCCCCCCTCTTCCCTTGTAGACTTTTCTCCATATTTTTTTTTGAAATTTTGTATGGTTAAATTTTGTACTTCGGTCCAAACCTTCGCCCCCACCCCTTCCACCAGGAAAGCCTACGTGGTTTATGAATAGGCCCGAATATCTTTGCCAAAATTTTCGTTGCAGGTTGAATTTCAGTTCATCTTTTAAACTTCTATCAAAACTGAAGTAAGAAATTACTGTGCCATAATATAGGCATCTAAGGCTGAAGCTCGACCATTGAACCCTTTCAAAGTGATACTGAACCGATCGTAGTGCAAAAGCACTCATTCGCTCTACATACTCACATCAAACAGCATAAATATTCGACAACTCCTTTCGAGAGCAACCTTTACCGTCAGTGTCCGGACCGAATATCGAAACGATGTAGAATCATCCGGCAGAGTAAAAAGGCAGACCAACGAAGACGTTGGCCATCGTTTCGTTCGATATGTAGCGTCCTACATTTCAAAACGATGCACAGGCACCACTATTCCTCTCTCTCACTTCAGATCCAAATGACCCGGGTCTCAGTGTTCCGAATTCGAAAAAAAACCTTCCCAGCTGTATGTGCTTGTTAGTGAGGCAGGCGCAGAATGTCCCCTATTTTATTTGATGCCAAAGCAGCTCAATTTGTGATAAAAGAAAATCTCCTTCGGACTCAGCGGTGGAGTGGTACGTGGCGTCTGTATTGGCCTTCCAGTCGGATGGGTGATTCTCATAGGCAGACAGCAAAATAAAAAAAAACTCACTATCTATACCCGGACCAAACGAAGTCATAGAAGGGGAATTCTTCGTCGCTTCATAATCGGAGCAGAATGGCTTTATTCGTTCCTTCGGTCCATTTGTGTTACTTTTCATTTTAGCAACGGATGAGATCTAGCCGGATCAGTTGGAGGCAGACGTTGTCTTGCGTATGCTACCAACTCCAATTGTCGAAAAAGAAATAATGTTGAAAGTGATTCCCCTTAGGGCCAACAAAGAATTTCGGGATGATGAGCGAGCAAGGTATAGAGAACGAGTTTTCAAATCAACGGGTGTATTCGCGGGAAATGGCACAAACCAATTTGTCCTTACCGTTTTAACCGTGTAAATTATAATTATGAAACGTTGAGCAAAACTGGTTCAATGTGTATTATATATTGCGTCAAATCACATAACAATCTGTGAAAATCGTACAGCCAGCGCTTCGGTGAAGCAAATCCTGCGTGAAAAAATAAGTATCATATTAACTAGAAAATGAGAAGAAAGGTTAGTAGTTCCCATTTGATTCCAACTATCTCCATTGCTTATCTTGACAGATACACGCATTCCATCTACAATGTGCAGACTTGTTAAGTGTCGTGTACTAATACTCGAGTATTAGTTAGAGTAAGGATGCTGTTGGAGCCACTCACAAGAGTGAATGATTGATATAAATAAATGCAAAATTATGTTAAAACACCGAGTTTGAAGATCGATTTAAGTCAACAGTAAGGATGTTTTTGAGGCTACTCACAACTGTTGGTGGATTATTTCAATGGAATATAAGAACCACACGTCACCAGTCCGATGAAGCTGATACATTAACATTCAACCTTCTGACACTACAATCTCTAACTCTTGCTGCCCTTCGCATGATGGATAAGAACCATGGAATTGTTGACCTTTCTACAGTTCAATGAGCTTCTAATCGGCTTATGGAGATCGTTAAACTGCCAAACATCGCTGTAGGTAGGGATCCGACGTTACACTACAGGTAGAGGTGGTTATTGTACGTCCCATTGAGCAATCCGGTTCAATAGTGATACTGTTTTTAAATAGACTACGTTTAAATAGACTAAGTTTTTAAATAGACTAAGTGTTTTTTCCCCTTTGTTCCGGACATGAACCCCTGTGACCAGTAATTTGATCTTTTGATTTTTTGTGGTGTACGTAGTAACGTATATTTTGTTTCCTTTATCACTATTTAGAAATGATGAAGTATATGGTGTTGTTACAGTTATCATTATTTGTTTTGTTGGCACTCTATTTAGTTTTATTGAACGAAATTACCGTGGAATTGCTATTATGACTAGCATCCCAAAGCTCTTTGAAGCTATCGTCAATAGAAAACTATTTAGTCAAGTAGAAAATGTTATAACAAATTCACAGCATGGATTTTTAAAAGGACGCTCAACTTTCACAAACTTTTTAGAATTTCTGAGCTATTCACTTAACGCAATCGGCAAACATGTTGAAACGCTGTACACTAATTTTAGCAAGGCCTTTGACCGTATTGACATTCCTCTGTTACTCTACATGTTAGGAAAAAAAGTATTTGAGGATAAATTTCTGAAAGGGATACAATCGTATTTAATAAATCGGCAACAGATAGTCAGTTTAAATGGGAAAAAGTCGCACCCTGTTTATGTTTTATCTGGAGTTCCCCAAGGCACACATTTAAGACCTCTACTTTTTATTTTGTTTTTCAATGATGTTTTTTACATTCTTAAGCAGGTCAGAATTCTCATCTTTGTAGACGAAATGAAACTATTTATGAAAATTAAGAATGAACAAGATCATGTTACTTACATATACAAAGTATTATTATTTCACATATGGTACAAAACAAGTTCACTACAAATAAACGTTAAGAAATTTAATTTAATTACTTTTCAGTAGAAAACGAAATACACCACAAACTATTGTTTCTTTAGCAATTGAAATTGTAGAAAATTGCGAGAGAGTCGGAGATTTAGGTGTTATTGTAGATTCTAAACTTAATATCATCGACCATTATAACACAATTATCCGTGAAGCAACCAATATGCTAGGTTTTATTAATTGTTTTATTCAAAACTTTCATGACCCATATACGATCAACACAATGTATGTTGCATACACAGAAAAAAATAATTAGGCAAAGGAAGCGTAAACAACGAAGTTGTTTGCAATCTTTTATGCGCCATACAACAATATTTGCACTCTTTCATACAACAGGCTAAATTCAGGCGTTATCTGGCTTAAATTTTCATGAAATATCCCATTATTTTCTGCCAACTCTTGCATTTCCTTTATGTGCATTAGATATTAGATAACGCAGAAAATTCAAAGTACCTTTTTATCTGTGTATGTCAGGTTTATTCTGGAGTATTGTAGTGTCATATGGTCTTCTTTTATGAACACACATGAAGAACGATTAGAACAGGTAGAAAAACAGTTTCTCTTGTATGTTCTCCGTAAATTAGGCTGGACAACATTTTCACTTCCGTCTTAAGAAGCACGATGTATGCTTATTAACATTCAAACTTTAAAAGAACGAAGAGAATTCGCCATGATCACTTTTGTTAACAATATTGTATCACATAGCATTTCCTCCGCAGGTGACGCTCAGAAATGTCCGCCACTTGATGTCGCTATCCCCATGCTACATCTACGAAAGCAATGAACCAAGCCATCTTACAGCAGAACGTTGGGCGCCTTGAGATCCTTAAAATTGAAGGAGGTGAAGACTGAGACAAGGAAATGGTCCGATCAGGAAAATTCGGCTGACCATCGAAAACTTATTCGCCTATGCGTTGGTCATACAAGGCTTACGCACAATTTTCTATTTAAGAATACTTCGGTATGAAATTTTTGCGGAACGGTCGTGGATGTCCGCCACTTAATCTTGCACTATAGAAAGTTCGAAGCAGCTACAACGCTAGAACGAAACACGAAATCAATCCGGCCAACCTGCATGCGGCGTTATGTAACGAAGTCTGCAACGAAAAACGGTTACTGAAGTTCCTGCTTGAAATCAATGTTTATCGAAGGAGAAAAAGCAGAAAAGTGAGAAGCGGAGGAGACGATGATCTAACAGGTGGAGAGACGTTGATTCAGATGCAGTAGCAAAAACGAAGAACGTAGGAAAATCAAATGAAGTCGAAGAAGTGGTGATTACGAAGAAGATGGAGAGAATGAATAAACAGAGGCTGATGATGAAAATAGTGAGCTCAGGAATTTACAAAGAAGGAACGAAACAAGACGTTGAAGAAAAAACAAATGAAGGAGATGCACTAGATTTAAGATCGTGAAAGAAGCGATACTTAAACTACGGCGAAGACGAAAAAAACACGAGTACAAGACTGAATATTATTGTATTAATTTTTTTCTTTGAAACCGAATCATAGAAGATTATCAAGAGGATGAAGATTTAAGAAGGTAGAGAGTAACATATGAGGAGAATATAGAAAGGGAAGCTGATGAAACAATCGTTCAAGTGAAAAAATATACACGGTGTTCAATAAGTTCAGAATACAAGTTTTCATCATTGCGTAGGTATGCACCATGTACATATTCTGCATTGGTATTGGTGTCAGCTTTAGCTTCATTCATACGCTACCGAATGTGCGCGGTGTTGACATTCTGTTAGTTGTTGTTCGTTTGTTACGCGCGATGAAAGAGTATCGGGACTTCGTAATTAAGCGTTTTTGAACGGTGAGCGACCCGGCGATATATTCCGGCTGCTGAAATCGCATGGGGTCAAGCGGAACTTTGTCTACGACCATCAGGCGATACCGGGAGACGTCCTCGACCAATGACCGTGCGAGATCCGGTCGGCCGCGTTCAGCGAGGACGCCACGGGTCATCAAGATCGTGAGGGAGCAGATTCGGCGCAAAAGAACCGCTCAATCCGGAAAACGGCTGCAGATCTCAACGTTTCCATTGGAACCGCTCACACCATACTCACCAAGGACCTTGGTTTCAGGCCTTACAAAAAACGTAAGGTCCATGGCGTTTCGGAGGCTACCAGCAAAAAGCGGTTGGATCGAGCTAAGAGGATCCTCTCTCGGCACGCTGGTCAGGAGTTTGTTTTTCGGACGAGAAACTGTTCGTGCTGCAGCAGCCGCACTGATGTGCAAAATGACCGGGTGTGGGCGCCATCGAGGACAGCATTCCTGAATCCAATATAAACATCCCTCGGTTCCAAAGTGCCGCGTCGGTGATGGTTTGGGGGCAGTATGCAAACGTGGTAAGCTACCCTTGGTGTTTATTGAAAAAAACGTCAAAATCAACGCGGCGTACTACAAAACTGAGGTTTTGGAAAAGGTTGTTGCCCCCAGTCTCCGAAGCCTCTACGGCGATGAGCACTACGTGTTCCAGCAGGACGGTGCACCAGCCCATACGGCAAATGTGGTTCAAGCCTGGTGTCGGGACAATTTAACCGACTTTCTGGACAAAACTTTGTGGCCTTCCAGCTCCCCGGACTTGAATCCTCTCGACTTTTTTGTTTGGTCCTATATGATGGCGAAGCTGAACGAATACAAGGTCAGCACTTTGGATCATTTCAAGACGGTAATTCTCAAAATCTGGGACGAAATGCCCATGCAGTCCGTGCGTGCCACCTGCGACGCGTTCGAGAAACGTTTGAAGCTCGTTAAGGAGTACAAAGGGGGGGTCATTCAAGAGAAATGTTGTAAACGTTCCTTGTAAACATAGCTTTCAATAACATAAATCCAAAAAATAAAAAAACATGTTTTTCATTTTTTTAACAAATTTTGAAAGTGTATCCGAACTTATTGAACACCGTGTAAGATGATTTGCAGATGATTCAGTGAAAACGAAGCGGAAAATATCACACAAAACTGAATAATTGTGAAGAAGTAAGTATAAATTGGATTGAAGGATATGATGCGAAAAAACAAATTAAGCAATGTGCTGAAGTAGAAAAAACAATGAAGAAGCGAAAGAAAATAAGTGGGAGAAGAGAAGCGGATAAAGTCAGGCGATAAAAGAGAGTTGGAAGAAAAGCACCGGTGAAAGGGAAGCAGAATCGAAATAAGAGAAGTGAAAGAAGAAAAACGGAAGAGAAGAAATGGAAAATGAGAGTCGAAAGAACATAAGCGTAAGAAGAGACATGGAAGGAATGAAGCGGAATAAAAACAGCAGAAGAAGAGAAGCGGTAGAAGAGGAGTGGAAGACGAGAAATGAAAGACAGAGAGCGGAAGAAAATAAATGGAAGAAAGAAACGGAAGCAGCGAAGCGGAAGAAGAGGAGCGGAGGAGCAGAAGCGGAAGAAAATCTGAAGAAGGAAAGTAAAAAAACGAAAAGCATGAGAAAAGAGGAGGGAGCAGAAAAACGGAAGATGAAAAACGGAAGAATAGAAGCGGAAAAAGAGAAGTGGAAGAAGACGAGTGAAAAACAATAGTGGAAGCAAGAAAGCTTACCAAGAGAAGCTCAAAAGGATAGCTGCAAAATGGTAGCCGAACAAGATAAACTGAAGCAGTGAAGTGAAAAGGAAAGTTGAAAGAGACAACAAAAAGTCGAGTTATTAGTACGAGACACTGAAGAATCTGCACATTGTAGACAGAAATACGCGTATATGTCAAGATAAGCAAAAGTAGCTGGAATTAAATGGAAAATACTAATTTTTCTTCTCATTTTTAGTTACAGGTATTCCACTAAACAGCTCAAACTCTCTAGGATTCAAAAAAAAAAAAATGCAAACGAGGAAATGAGAAATGTGAACAAACTGAGAATTGATGGAGCACAACTTGGTCAACGCGAATGCATTTGGGTGTCATAAATAAAAAAAAACAAAAAGAACCCGTTGAAATGTTCGTTGAAATTCAGGATCAGCAGATTGAGGAATTGTTTTAATTCTTACGTTGTGCAAAGTGATAACACTATAAAGTCATACCGCATAGTCTCATTGATGAGTGTGAATTAAATTCTTAGGCGTATCCTCAAAGGCTGATTGACAAAAGTTATTACTAGTCTTTTGATTTAGTATCAATAATGCAGGGCACGCAGGATATATTGGACGCTACTTGTCTTATACGGGGCGAAGTAGGAAAGATTTTCTTACTCTAACAATCCGTGGGATGGGAATCCACGAAGTTTTTTTTCAACATTCTTACTTGAGACTTGACTTGACTTGAATTTGATATCAACCAATCGGTAAGGCAGGGAGATCCTTTGAGTGTAGTTTATCTTCTTTGTTTTGAATCTTCAGCCGCTTATATTTAGATTATCTGGTAGAATTTGCAATGGAAAAGGACTATATACCGCTCATTCTTAAAGATCCATCTAAAGTTCAGAGAATAATAAACGCTTTCCATAATTTTGGTGTTGTTTCTGGTGGCAAACTTAGCAAAAAAAAAACATTGCTTTGCAGTTAGGTGAACATTTTGATACACCTGAGAAATTAGTGGTTAATGATCAGGTTAAGATTCTCGGAGTCACGTACAAAGATACTCTTCAAGAAACTATGCAGCAGAATTTGGACATCCTGTGAAAGAGTATGAACGCTCTTTTAAGGATCAATCGTTCGAGCCAGATTGACATCAGACAACGGGTGCCGTTGTTTAATTCATTCGTCTGGTCTAATTTATGGTACATGTATTGGGAAGCGCATTTAGCAATAGATGTCTAATTTTGTTTGGTATGGAGTACAACAGCGTGTATTAAAAGCAAATCTCTATTAGTCAACCCGGTTCTCGTAGCCTAAAAAACCAAGATGGATACACTTGGATCATTTTCGAAGAAGAAAGAAACAACAACAACAACAAAAAACAAAATAACAACAACAACAACAACAACAACAACAACAACAACAACAACAACAACAACAACAACGCCTGAACAAACTCACTTCAAGGGAATACTCAAACTGTCTTAAGTACAGTCCCGTTAATTCGACAGCGGGGTCCATCTACAACAGCATACCTAACCACGTTTCTAACAAAGAATTGAACATATCGTTGAACAAAATTGGATCGGGAATTGGTCTGGACAAACGTGCGACATTAGGATGTGTCGTCTGAAGAAAAAACGGTGTACGGTGTTACTTTGCATCGAAAGAATGGGACATAATGCTTTATTATGCAGAGAAAACCGCCGTTTAGATCCCAAACGTGAAGCTTGCGGTGCTGAAGAAACAATTTCACATACATCTTCAGCATGTGGAGAAGTTAAACCTTTATGGCATCTTGGCTTCTTATCAATATTCGAAACTACAAGGCGTTTCCAGATCAGTTATAGGCAAAATTTTGAAATTTTGATTTATAATATTATGTTTAAAGAAGATTCATATCATAAAAACTATAGTATGATAAATTTATTTAATTGCTTAATGTTGAATATGTAACTATAAACTAAAGTATCTATAAGCAATAAAACAACGAAAGAAACTAAATCTGGCAGGTGATTGGCGGTTTCGGCGAACTAAATAAGTGCTCCCATCATCACTTCAGGAATTGCAATTGGTCTATTTTGACCAAATCTTACCACATGCCACTATTCTAGAAACGTATTAGAGTGGTATTAGACCAATAACGTGCTTTTTGTTCTCAAAGACTAGCATTTTTTGAATTTCCAGGAACTTCAATCTATTGAAATTTTTGGTTTACCATGAAGACAACGCCTCGTAAGAATTCCGAAAAAATTAAAAAAGTAAGCTAGAATAGAAGAAAGTCTAGTTGAAAGTGACCAAACAGACGGGGAAAGTTATCTAAGACAACTTAATAGTTAAAATCAAGAGAAAAGATGCTAGCATTTGAAATGGAAAAAGAAATCGAAAAAATAAATAATACATATCATAGCTTATTTGTTGATTTTGACTTGCTGCAAATTTTAAAAGAATCCGAAGAACATTTTGCGTGAGTGCCATTTCCGCGAATACACCCCTTATGCGATATCTTTCTGGGTGGCTCAATCATCACCCTTAGTGACTCCGATAGCACCGTCTGATAGATTTCTTTTAAGTACCGAAAAAAAACAATCTGATCCATGATTACCCACCTCTGAGTCAAACACCACCCAGTGCTTGATTTTCTACTCAATTTGTATCCAATTCCATCCAACCACAAATAATCCAGCTATTACCTCACAGCAAATTTCAGTGATGAAAAATTCGTTTTCTTCAAATCACGCCCCAGCACCACATCGAGTGTGGTGTGGTGACTCAAGGTGGATTGACGCAATCACAATTGAACCACTCCAGGATATTCGTATTTTCCGCAGGCACCTCCATCTTCTATGTACTCTGTTGCTGCAGGCACTCGACGCCGGCTGACGGGGAATCAAGGGTGAATAGGTATATACTCCTAAATATGTTTCCCTTCTGTATTGTTGTTGGCATCAACATTGGGTTTTCCTGCATAGAATCCTTGTTCAACGTTGTCGTAGGAACGGTCAGTGATCGATTCAATTTCGATCCGGTTCGACACGGCACCACTTGAGTTCTTGGGCAGGTCTTAGGGTGTTTTTTGCGCGCAGCTGGCACTCAGTGGGTAACCTGATCTAAGGTTATATTTTGCTTTACTGTTATTCGTGTCAGAATCGGTTTTGGCTTGTTGAACACGTTTTGTTGTGGTGAGCATAATTCAATCAGTTGGCTTGGTTCTGTCTTACACACTTTGTGATGATGACGGTTTACCGCTTTCTGCTTTCTTAGGATCCGGCGGTGTTTTTATTAGACCGGGTTGTGTAAGCATCGTTTATGGAAGTGAATGTTTGTTTCTGAGCCCCCAAGCGTGTTTGCCGGAATATATTTCTGTTTGTGTGGACAATAAAGGTTTGAACTAGTTACACAAAGTTCACTGAGAGGAAGTCAAAAGGTCCTTCGTTTGGAATCAAAGGTAAGCCCTGTCTTTTATCGGCTCAAATTAGGCTGCGTTCGGTTCTGTCTTCAGTAGTGTTGGTGTATAGGAAGATTATGTCATATCAAAGGCAGTGTATTAAACTCGGGTTGGGTTCTTTGTTTCTTTACGGCAATTGAGAGTTGAATAAATTTAAATAGTATTCAGTAAAAATAACGGGCATTGAAAACCAGATACCTGAATTATCGGTGCAAATATGTACAGAAAATAGGTAGATAGATTATTAGCTCGTCTAGCGAACTACGGTGGATGCGATCTGATAGGCGCTCTAATGTATGCTTCTTTTCGTTTACTTCTATTCCAATTTCAACATAAAGTTCAGCCAGCTTGAACACCTTCTCCAGGTCCTGCGAGCTTCGTTGAACTCTATGATTTGGCTTCTATCAGCTTAAACATTGTTGATCTCTACAGTGACTTTCCCTAATTGTTGAACAATTTTACAATATATTTAGCTTATTCGACTTAAGGCATCTTTCAAAATAATGCCTTCATAAGGTGTGTTTGAGTATCTGCCCTAATCTAATTATTATGGGGTCACTTATAGAAGTCGAGTCGAGCAGAACTGGACATTACAGAAGTCGACTGAATCTGATCGAGGTCGGCAACCGAACTGGAATGAAAACTGTAGTGTTGAGTTTCTTTTAAATGTCATTGAAATATTTCCTCATGCAAAAATGCCTCACTTTTCATAGAATTGATTCATAAATTGAATTTTGCATGTCATTTTGAAAAGTCAAAGCATAAGTATTTACATTTTCACACTCGTTTGTGAATTAATCTAATGTTTTGTTAATCAGAAAATCTCATTGGGATGCTGATCTAAAGTTGCGGTTTGACGTATTTTTCAAGGAAGTTGTTAATTAATATAGGAACAAGAGTTGATATATATTTCAAAGATGTTTCAGAAGAGGAGTTATAGTCTTAGTATCACCAACTTATTGATGGACAACGATACTGAAGCAATTGACAGCATTGTTTCTTTCAAAAAATTAAAAGTTGCAGCAAAGATATGCAGTGATCGATCTCACTTCAACGATTTTATCTCAAAGTTCTATGACATTCTGATAAAGCATTCCAACTTTTTCCTAAGTATCTAGTACCCTAAGCGGAAATGAAATGAACCATCACACTTGTGAGTATTTAACAACATCCCTACTGTTGGCTTAAATTGGTTCTCAAACTCAATGTGTAAACATATTTTTGCATTCTATTGTAGTAAACCGCCCACACTTGTGAGTGGCCGAACAACATCCTTACTGTTGCCTTAAATCTGTCATCAAACTCGATGTTTAACATATTTTTTTATTCTCGCTGAAATAAACCACCCACACTTGTGATGGCCCAAACAACATCCTTACTGTTGATTTATGTCGGTCCTCAAACTCGATGTTTTAACACATTTTGTATTCTGCTGAAATAAACCACCCATACTTGTAAGTGGCCCAACAGCATCCTTACAGTTGGTTTGAATTGGACATCAAACTCGATGTTTTAACACATTTTTGAATTTTGCTGAAATTAAATAACCACTTTTGTTTGAGTGACCCCAGTATCATCCTTACTGTTGGTTAAATCAGTGCCCAAAATTTGGATTACTTTTTATGTGCTTTTCTGTACCAGAGAAAATGGTGCCGGGAAACAAAGTGCAATATCTGATTCGCTGCTGATGTCGGCTGAATTCGGTACACCGTTTACCAAAACGGATCCCGCTGCAAACCCAACCATTTTAGTCAACATCCCAGTGATTTCTGGTGGAAGTGCAGTGACGGTGTCCTTCAAAGCGAGGACCACGTCTACATATTCCTATCCATACCCTACTTGACCTGTATTTTTGCGAGGCTGGCGCCTGCTGTAGTTGGGGATCACTTATTTTTACACATTGAGGATGTATGCTAATCCAAAGCATGATCTCTTGGTTCTCTGTATAATAACAGCTGATGTGGCAATAAAGGAGAGTAGCAACCTCGGGCACATGCTTCTAGTACCCTTTGCGGGAAATTTTTTCAGAATTGGGGATTTTATATATTTTTTGTTTTTTATTAAGGAAAGTTCTCTGAACTTTGGATTAATTCTCGAAAGCTTCTTCGATATACGTATTGATTAAATTCTTATCATTCTTTATTATTTTCTTTATTTTTTCCTGTTCTCCAGGAAAGGTTTCTAACCGATCAAATCTCTCAAACAAGGTGAGATGGAAACCAAGGAATTGTAGTTCTTACATGGGTATTTGTCCGAGCTCATTGTACGATGCGAACGGGTGGAAAGATAGTGTTTACGATGTTTTCATACATGTCATGAGCAATGAATATCATTATTGTCATTATGGCTCGGCAGTGATTTTCTCTTGGATTCCAGGGAAGCTCTCTCCTGATATTCTGCAAAGCTATTTGCTAAAGTTCTGCTGTTGTCATTGTGTCCTCCTGAAATTTTGACAAGTTCTCTGCTGATATTTTTGTGCAGGACCAACTCCTGATTTTCTTGGAAGTCACGTGCACTAAAACCCACCTTACCTTCCAGAAACGTTTGATAAGTTTTTTTTCCTAAAATAATCTTCGTTCTAAAGTTACTGATAAGTCTCATCCTGAACAGCGAGGAAAATTTCTCCAAAACTTTGGGATAGTTCTCTCCAGAATTTCTTGCAGGAAATCTTCTTAAATTTTCACGAGTGTTTTCTGAACTGAACTGACGAAGTCGTCCTTCTAAGCTTCAGGGAAGTTTTCTCGAACTTTTGGAAAAGTTTGTCCTTTAATTTCTGTGCAGGATGAAGGGGATGTTTTGTCCCTGAACTTCTGAGAGAGATGACCTTACTCTGAAAATCTGGAATGTGTAACTTCGAAACGTCTTTAGTACTTCAGGCCAGTTCCAGCTAAACTTTTGGGAAGTCCGCTCCTAGAACTTCACAGAAGTTGTTTCCTGAATTTTTTCCTTCTCCGGTAAAGTTTCTTCTGGTGATTCGGGGAGAGTTTTTCCTAGAGCTTATTCTTTCTAAACGTCTGTTAAGCCCCATCCTGGGTCCTCACTTAGCTCAGTTGGTAAAGGTGTGGCTATACAGCAACGCCAGTTGGAGATTCGATTCCCGATCTGGTCCAGGGAATTTTTCGTTAAAAACAATTTCTCGGCTCTTTGGGCAATATGGTATGATTGTATTTGCCACGTCAATCACTTATGCAAAAATGGTAGCTTGAGCATCAGAATGTTGTCAATTGTTGGTTGTGGAAATGCATTTAGAATTCCTAGGGTTAGAGCAATGCAATAAGCTCGAGACGCTAGAAGAAGAGAAGAAGAAACCCCATTGCTGAACTCCGAGAACTTTTACCGATACTTTGGGAAAGGAACCTCTCCAGAATTTACCTAGGAAAAATTCCCTTGTATTTGTTTGAGTTATCCTCCTGAACTTCTAAGAAGTCCTCTTTTGAACTTTTGAACTCCTTTGAAATTTTCTTCAAAACTTCGGGGAAGTTTGATCCTGAACTTCTGAGAAATTCTTGCTCAAATGCCTTGGAATCACGTTCCATGCTTCTGGAAAGTTTATTTCTGTTGTTTAGAGAGGTTTCTTCCTGAATTTCGAGAAATCTTCGTTCTGAAATTCTGAAATGTTCTCTTCTGAACTTCGGAAAAGCTCTTTTCTGAGAACTTCTGGGAAGTTTAAACTAAAGTTTTGGGTAGTTTGTTCCAAACTTCTGGGAAGTCCCTTTCACAGAGACTGAAGAAGTTCTCTCCTGAACACTTCTAGGATGTGAGCTTTGTTGCTTGTTTGCTTCTGAATTTTTGAGGAAATTATGGGGCTGCCCCAATGGTTAGTTTCTTCCTGCACTTCAGCAAGATTATTTTTTTAAGGATTCTGGGAAGTTCCAGCTTATATTTCAGGGAAGAGCTCCAGAACCTTTAGAAAATTCCAAACTTCTAGAAGTCCTCTTCATTAAAATTCTTCCTGAAGACTTTGTGAAGTCCTTTTGTTTCAGGGGATGTTCTCTCCTGAACTTCACGGGAGAGGTTCCTCTCCATGCTGCACATCAAGCAGAGTGCATACAAACTACCGCCTAGAAACTATCACAAAGCAGCTATCAGCAGCAATGCATGT
>JASCZW010008167.1:0-42013 GCA_034211315.2 Aedes japonicus
AATAAGAGAAATTTTTTTTTCGCTTTTTTTAATTTTTTTTTAATTTCTTTCAGACAAATGAATACGTTTTCGCACAATCTTTTATTAGTAGTTTGCGCATACTCGCATACAAGATGGGGAAAATTGCTTTTTATCAAGATAAAAATAGCAATATTGGCTTGACACTGTTTTTATCACCTTTTCAACTTTTGAGTGTATTGGCGGTGCGCGAAGCGAGACGTGAAAAAAATTGTCTTGTCATTTTTGCTCTGTTTTGATTTTATTTTTATTTGTATTTTACTTTAAATTTCGGTCGTGGAGTGCTCTCCAGAGTATGCTTCCATTGCTAGTTACGGGAGTGCCAACCGACAACCATCATACTTTGTGCGTTGCCCCTACGTGGTCCTTGCTTCGATTGTGTGTGTGCTTTGCCCAATGCCCTGTGATGTGGATCATTCGTTTCAATAAAATCTATCATGTGAAGATTTTCGACAATGTTTCGACGTTATCAACTGGACTTAATTCTGTGATTCTAGTCGGATTATGAAGAAATTGTACGATTAAACTATACTCGTGTCTTCAAACTTCAGCTAGAGATTATGGGCATTGCTCAATGCTAGTTGCCTGATCGGGCTTTTTGGATAGGACACGTAATGAAATGGAATTCAGCTAAGTACTTTTTACTTTTTGTATTTTGTGAAATCAGTTTTAGCTCCCGTAATACACTAAATAGGGTAAGGGGATGTAATGTTAGCCTAGCTCCTTCATTCGGCCTATGTACCAAATGTGTCATTAATTTAGCGATAATCAACAAAATCACGTTGCTATTAGGATGACCGATGATATCCAAAGCAATTGAGACAATATCAATCAACTTATAGTTGTTCACTTTTGCGTAATTTTCGATTTCTTGCACTTTTGAGGCATCATGATTTCACCGGTTAAGCTGAACAGATGATCTACACGATCTTTAAGTGATCTAAATTTGGCTTAATTGAGTCGAAAAAGCAAGTAATGCAGTCTGGATGTGCAGAAATTAGTCACACGTTACAAACTAACTGTTCACATTGCTGAAATAACAATGATTTTACGAGAAAATCGTAGACCCAATGTTGGGGACATATTTTTTTTGTATGTTCCCAACTATGGCCTGTTGTATCAATAACGTAGTAAAAAGGTTGTTATTGGTAAAATTTCAAGTGGAAATGCATGAGTTTGCGGTTGTTTATATTCAAGTGCCTCATCTTAACACAAACCGAAGGAACAAAATCATTGTATAGTGAATCGTAATGTTTTCATTATTGAATGGCTAATTAATCATATATGAACATCACTTAAGTGTTTCGAGGTAGTTTTGCTTGAGTTTGTTTTGTGGAATGTTGCATTAAGTAAATCAAATACAGCTAGCAATGCCTTAATTCATAAAACTATAAAAAAAACAATACAAAGATTGCATTTAGTAATAAATTCATCGAATGGGACGAAGTTGCATCCATGAATAGACCCAATTTGGTGCCTATAGACCGACATTAAATCCATATCCCTCGAATGTTTCTGACTTTATGAAAAGAGTTGTGTAACTTTTCGTGTTACATTCTACCAAATGTCTTATCAAACTTATCTTGCAAGTGTTTTACTAGTTGAAGCTTGCCTACAGCTTAAAAACTTTATGAGTTATAATAAAAAATGTAATCGATGGTTGCATAATAGGCTGAGTCAAGGGACTCATACCCTACGTACAGAACATTGTTTGCTGACTAAGGTGGCAGGTATAATTGATTTATTAAATACCTGGATCAAACTTTAGTTGGCAACGGTGGTTCTGGATGAACACTTTTTTTTCTTTTCAAAAAAAAAGTAAAACAAGAAGGTGAGATCATTCCATAAGCAAAATGCCATTTTTTGCTAAATACGACCAGGGCATCGTCCGCTGGCTATTGCCGCGGGTATTGTGGGTTTCCCAGGTACCCGGTTCAAGCTTTAGTTGGTGACGGTGGCTCTTCTTGACCTTCTATTCCTGAGTAGTAAGTGTGAATAAGGGCGTCTGTGTAATGCTTTGCTGTACCTGTTGTGGACTCCCAATGCCCCCCCTTTTTCCCAAAAGCTTTGAGAATAACTTGTGTTGCCACAAAAGCTCTTTTTTTTATTGCATTGGCCTCCATAACAAAAAGGGCACCATTGCAGAGCATATGATTGATCAAATTATTCACAGTTCTACTCGCCCAACGCCCCCGGTTGGGTGAGGGATAGAGGATGACACACACACACACACATTTTTCAACTTTTGAGTGTATTAGAACACAGTTCTGAGTTCTCAGTGACTTTGTGAACCATTTTGGCTTTTGCCATACGATTCAAGTGAACATAAAAATAGTTGTATTCGATGTTACAATAGGCTAGGGAAGAATTGAAATTTCAACGAGTAGTAGAATTTGGTGAGTTCATTCCAATTATGAAAAAAAAACCTCATTTCTATATTATGCAAAAATATTTCATTCGTTAACAATTTTAGATATTTGTACACCGTTTTATCTGTTGGGTTTGAGGGTGAGAGAGCATCGTAGCAGATAGAGAAGCTTATTTTAATCTTTCCCTTTTTGCTATTTATTCGTGATATTGACTTCAGAATAGTTCAAAAATCAATATACGAAGTTATCAAAAATTAACGTGTTTCATTCGCTTGGTTCTTACTTATATCCTCCCTTTAGACGAATTATAATGTTAAAAATTCGAGCAAACAGCAACTTAGTGTTTTACGTTAATGATTTATTCGCAAAAATGCAGACGTTGAGCTTGTGGCATGTTTAAGCTGATGTTTTCTCGTTTTATTAAGAATCCAAAAGTTTTGTTCAATCAATTGAAATTGGTTTTTTCCTATCAACAATAAGTAATTCCCATCTGATCACCAAATTACATTCCACTAAGCCGAAGTTACAGTTGCTTCATCTAATGGACCCTCTGCGACCTACTAATTTCAATTATCCGTAGAAGTTTTCCAATTTTGATTATATCCAACAAACGAGTCACTATCGCACCGCTTTATCTTCAAGTGCTTGACCTTATTAGCTTTTTTCTGCCTTCCTACACACCGGCTGGTGGCAAATCGATATTTGCCTTGCTAGGAAATAAAAACTAAAGCAATTTTCACGCCAGTCTACTACCAATCCACTACCGTGCAGGAATAGGGGCCAGAGGGTGAGGTGACCTTTAAATTGGCATCTAATTCCAACTGCAGCCCACTTTCAGTTTCAATGTTTTCAGCATCGTTTACAAGAGCAGGCTCTCTAATGTGTCCGCAGGCTCCGTGGAAAACCCGTTTTCTCAAGTAGCTGCATAATACGTTCGTACTCGTCTAAATCCTAAAATACAGAACGTGAAAAGTGCTAACCGTTTATACCATACCGTTGTTGTCGTCGTCGTCATCGTCTGAAAAATTGCGAAATTTTTCTACCAGCTACTAACTGGTTAATAGTCAGCACAGAACTGGCATGCCCTCTCAAGTGCACCGTCGTCGTCTTCGTCGTCGTTCCACGCGATCGATTGATCTAGTCGCAAGCTCTCTAGGTTAGGTTTTAATGGTAAAGTGGTCCTAATAAATTCCCACTCGTGCATTCGTTGGTCTCTACGCCGCTTGCACTTGCGACTAGTTACGTAGATTCCATAACCATCCAAGGTCAGCGTGAAAACGTAGTTCAACGTTCTCTACTACTGAATACGGTGTTTGGAAAATAACCGTTCTTAGTCATAGGTTCGTTAAGCGCACGCTTTGGGCACACGAATAATCTTCCAAATTGATATTGTGGGGGCAGGGGATAGATCGTGTTGGCAGAGATAAGGTTGCGCTTGAGAGATTTAAATCGTATCTGAGGAACTATTGAACAAGTGACGGAGTTTTTTTTCTTGCATAATTCTACGCGTGGAGTAGATCATACGGCGGAACATTAAGTCGAGCAGCGGCTATATTATTGTTTTCTTACTTCTGTTCTAAGCGCTTTGAGTTGATGTACGAGGGGGCGATTACAGATTGGCAGTTATATGATTGGTGCTAGGGAAAACAGTGGCTTCAACACGGGTAATTCATGCATTCAAGAATTATAAGTTAAACCCTGTTCAAAATAGAATTGCTTGCCTCGAGCGCTCTTCCCAAAGAGATCACGAAGGGTTGATAATTAATATTTTAAATCGCACCCGCTTTGCCAGGTGGTGTGGTCCGCAATTCACACCGAAGCCAAGAGCAAGTTTTCTGTAGGTCATACGCTCCTGCGCATTGCTCATACCCAAAACTTGCATATTCGTACCTACTTCACGAGAGCTGTTGATAATCGAAGGCGATCATCGATGCTGTAATTTGCGGTCGTTAACATCGCGTGATTTTTTATTGACTGCGAACTCCACCAGCCAGTCGTCCACCCGTCAGCGCACAAAGGTAGTCAGCCTGTTTCGGTATTTTATGCTTTTGTTTTGCACTCTTGCTCCTGTTTTTATTTTTACAACAACCTTTCAATTTCCTCGTATCTGCAAATTGTCTGTTGTTCTCTGAGAGACTCTTCTGGACGGTGACATGGCCCACATCGCTGAGGGTCGTTTGAAGTAGACTGTACATCATAAACAAAATCGCGAGGGATTTCCGGCTACCTATGCAGTCGCGAATTGTAAGACATTTTTCGTACAATGCACAAGCCCACTCAAGGTCCCGATCTTGATTTGGAACGGAAACGAAATTATGCAACTCGAGTGTCCTTTAAAAGTTCACTGAATTGTAATGAATTCTTCGCGATGATCGTTTCCTTCGGATAAAACGATGGTTTTCCACGTCACTAGTTTTAATTACCTACTTTAAATGGTTGTTTGTTGGTGCCTCAATCCTTCAACTGTGACGAATTCTAATTTCATTGGACTATTCTTCTTTTTTCACGGTGGTGCGCCGTCGTGTTGCGGTGTGTTGTCGTTGGGATTTTCTTTTCGTGGGGGCACCCCACGAATCAAACCAAACTAATTTCCTGTATTTGACTTGATGCTAAGTTAAGGCCGACGAACGCGAACGATATAAATTACTGATTCAAGGCTCACGAAGTGTCGTTATTGATGCTGTAGCACGTGCAGAACTAGGGCCAACGTTTAACTTGATAGGTAGGTTCTATCTATTGCCAATGTTAATTAAGAATGTCAAGTGGAAGTGGTGATTTTGGGTTGGTTTGTTAGTAATCAATGTAGATTACATTCGACCAGGTGGAGCAGTCCACAGTATTATTGAGTCGTAAAACCACAAACTCAAACAACGACTATTATAGGTAATGTCTGGGAAATGTTTACGTGGGTAAGTTATTTATCGAATATTTTGGTCCGCTTCTAAGCATCGCACAATAATGAGGTCGATCTACCTAATTTAGAAAGACGTCTGCATCATTCCGGCCACGGGATGACAAAATATTGCAGATTGGGGATAAGGATTGCATCAGAAGGGCTGTTATAACATTCGCGAATTTCGCAGATTTGTCTTATTTGTCGTATCTTCCGGTGTAATTCTTAGCAGGAGTCTACCCAACGATTGCCTGTCAATCTGCTAAATTTGAAAGACTGTTGCATTGAGATATTTTAAATTATAACATTCCGCCCACCACATCGCAAAACATTGCAAATGGTTGAGGGTATTGTAGAAAAATAACATGATTAAGTGTAGAACCAAATATCCCTCGGTTGTTATAAAACAGATGAGCTTGGACATCAATAAAAGCATGAAGTTGTCGGGAGGCACCACATGGTTCTTAAAACTCAAATTCAATCGCTGTTTTAAGTGGATAAGAATAGTTTGCTCTTTAGGACTTTCAACTTGCTTGCTGCATATGTTTGGTCCAGCACTAAAATAGTTTGTAGAATATAGTTGTTTATTTTATATACAGCATCCTTACTGTTAATTTCAATCGGTCCAAATCGGTTCTCAGCTTTTATTGAAAATTTATCTTTTATTCCCAATGAAAAACCGATATCATTCATTTTGAGTGCCCTCAATAGCATCCTTACTATTGGTTCAAATGGGACCAAATTGGATCTCACCTTCGAACTTTGAGAGTAGCCCCAATAGCATCCTTGCTGTTGATTTTAATCAGAACTGATATTTACATATTTCTATTGTGTATCTCCATAAAATCTTATTAAAGGGTGTTTCGATCAAAATTTGGTCGAATTAAACTTGACGCATTTCCTTTCATCGTGCATTAAACTAATTTAAACACCCCCCATTTTGAAGATGTGTGCGCGTAGTATCATGTCTCTATTTTGATTTTGAGATAGGCACTTCAGTTATTAAAATGTAGTCGAAGGAAGAGAAGTAACACATCAAAATTTTGCACGTGCATGGCGAAAATACAAACTAATCTCACGCCAAGTTGGCGAAATTGTTGAATGTGGCCAAATCAACTGTTACCAACGTATTAAAAGTGTTCGGTAAACGTTTGTCGACAGCCAGAAAAGCTGGATCGGGGGGAAATCGAAAGCCACAGTGACGACAAAAATAATTGCCCGCTGTTTCGCAACCTCTCCGTCCGAGATGTCGCAAAGAAGCTGGATGTGGCGCCTTCAACCGTGGATAGAGCTCAAAAAACGAGCTGGACTGTCGACTTATAAGAAAGTGGTAACTCCAAATCGCGACGATAAACAAAACACGTCGGCCAAAGCACGATCGCGGAAGTTGTACTCGAAGATGCTGACGAAGTTTGATTGCGTGGTACAGGACGATGAAAGGCTTTAAACAGCTTCCTGGACAGGAATTTCATACGGGAACCGGACGGAGAAAGGTGGCAGATATTTTTAAGCACATTAAACTGTCAAAGTTCGCGAAGAAATATTTGGTGTGGCAGGCCATCTGTACCTGTAGTTCGAAGAGCAACGTTTACTTTGCGACCGAATCTGTCAACCAGGATTTTTTTCTGAGCCAGTGCCTACAAAAACGTCTACTGCATTTCCAGAAGCGACACAACTCTTCCCTTCTATTTTGGCCGGATTTGGCATCTTGCCATTACGAAAAAAACGCCATGGAGTGATATGCTGCCAACAACGTTCAAGTGGTGCCCAAGGACAAGAACTGCCCCAACACGCCAGAGCTCCACCCAAGCGAACACTATTGGACCATCGTCAAGCGGAACCTTAAGAAGACTCAAAAAGCTGTTGTGAGCGAGGAAGAGTTCAAGGCAAACTGGCGTTCTGCGGCAAATAAAGTGGACAAAGAGACTTACAAAATCTTATGGCAGGTGCTAAACGAAAGACCCGACAATTCGCATTCCGTAAAAAGGAAGCTTAGTTGAATGTTTCTCCTGTATTCTGTATTAACTGAACTTGGAAAAGAAGAAGAATTTAACTTATTAATAAACACTTTGATCGACTCACAAGCAAACAGTCAAACAGTTAGACCAAATTTTGATCGGAACACCCTTTCGTTGCATCATTGATATTAACTTTCAGCCTATCTCTAAAATTGAATTGGTATTCAGCAGTATCGTCAAGATCTACGATTTTCTGCTCTTTATAACTCCCAAAACTTTACTTGAGCAGCTCCAAAAATCATTTTAATCGAGCGCAACCTGCGATGTGTTACTTAAATTTAGTTTTACCTGGATTCCTCAATAGTCCGAATCAAAAAACCTTTTGAATCCAATCGTGACAGATTTGCTGAGAATCATCTGGAGGCTTCATAGCTTAGTTGGCAAACGTGTTGTTTTCCAATCCAGAAGTCAATGGTTCGATTCCCAATACAGTATAACGTCTTTTTAGGTGAGGAATTCGTTCGCTTGCTCTGGAGCATATGCGTATTATTGTGCTTGCCACACACACCATACAATTAGATGCTTTGGCTTGACAATGAAATTGAGGGCTTTTATTGTCAAGCCAAGGCATCTAATTGTAGGAACTTTCGAAGTGCTTCTAAAAACTCTAATTTGAGCGGCAGGCGTAAAACGCCAACAATAAGAAGTATCGAATCGAATTTTGCAAGAATTCTTAGTTTGATACAGAGGTTGTCTCCGAATTGTAAACAAAAATCAGGGCTTATTTCCTGTTTCCGGGAAAATGTGGGTTATTCGCTTGTCTCCAATCTCCTAGGGGTTCTAAATTACATACGATGTAAATGCTCACCAAAATCCTGTGCTCATTCACAATGATAGGAAAATGTGGAGTATAATTTGCACATAATCATGACAGAGATTGGAGCAAAATTCTGAAAACCTGTTGAACGGAGTACGTTTAAAACATCAAGTAAAATCTGCTCAGAAACCTGAGCCGAGAGAATGATCCAAGAATTAAATGAGAATTTAAGGTATTTCAGATGGTTCATGAGTAAAACTTTGCAGGGATTCCTGAGTTTATTAAATGATATTGTTTTGTTTTGAAACAAAATTTTGGTAAATTACATTAATTAGTCAAAGTATTCAAATAGGTTTTACATTTGCAAAAGCAACCATCGACCTCTCCCTACACCGGTCCCTCTTGGCGAAAGACCCCTCACTCGAAGCTCCACCGTCGAGGTCCTCGGGATCCGAATCAAACGCTCTCAAACGTTCCGTCCTCACTTCGACGAGGTAAAATCCAACTGCCGTACCCGAATCGACCTCTTTCGAACCGCCTCAGGACATCACCCAGATTGCAATCGTGCAAGAAGGCTACGAGTTGCCTCTACCATCACCAACATCCGCGATTCGTACGGAACTGAGATTACGAGCCTCGCCATACAGTTGCTAGAGGATAAACTAGCCCCGGCCTTTGTACCTATACTGGTCTACTAACCGGGCATTGCCCGAGTAAATATCATTTAAAAACATTAGCCAGGTTCAGAATGATATCTGTCGTTTCTGTAACATGGAATGTGAAACCTCTGAACATCTGCTCTGCACTTGTGATGCTTTGTACAAGAGCAGACTTAAATTTCTGTACCGTGCAACCTGAAGAAGTTTTGACTGCGAATCCTGGAAATCCTGGTGGGTTTTATAAACTCGATTTTGCCTGATTGGGAGACGCGTCTTTGGCTGTTCACTTGACAAATGGTGATCAAGCTTTAAGATGTGAATAGTAATAGTAAACAGGGGTATACCACAAAAGTTCAATTCAGTGGTTCTACGTCCCAACAAAAAAAGTCCCGACCTACCACACCGCCATCAAAGTTATCTCTGGATTCCTTCCGTCCACTTTTGGGATTGCCGCCTGCGTCGAGGCAGGAGCATTTCCGTTCAAGTATTTCGACGCATCTTCGTTGCGCAGATGTATTCCTAACAACTCTTCAACAGCATTGTCAACCAGGATCTCCGTCAGGTGGCCAGGATCCACTGGTGTGGAGCCAGAGGTTGGAAGCCCTTAGAGTGGGATCCAATCCGCAGGTGGCCCTGCAGGCTGTAAAAGATCACATTGTAGACCGACACAGTGGAGTCTATATCCCATGTCCGGTGATTCGGTCTGGCAAGGTAGAGTGGAGATAGGAATCGCTGACTGAAGTTACAGTCAAATCTTCAGTCACCCAGTAGAGTACTCCATTTTTTCCGCTGAAGCCCTAGCTGTACGGATCGCGACAATCATACCAGCCGATCGGCCTCTCCTCATACTTCCTCATGGACTCAACCAGCGTTCTGGCGGGTGTTTTTAAAAAGTACAGAGAAACTTTGTCCACGGATCGCAAGCCTCAAAGCAAGCGTCGGGTGGGTACTGTCAACCGCCAACTGCGGAACAAAGTCAAAGTCATCAAGAACATTCGGGCAAACCTCAACAATTCAAACCGTGATTTGGCCAAAAAGCTTCGCGCCGCACGCAGTACTGTACAACGGATTCGTCTCCGGGAAGGCTTCAAGTTATACCGTGCCTGTAGACAAGCAAATAGGGATCAAAATCAGAACAATGTGGCCAGAATCCGTACTGATGATCAAGTGTTGACAAAATTCCATGGCTGTCTCCTCATGGATGATGAAACCTATGTAAAGGTCGATTTCAATCAGCTACCGGGACAAACATTTTGCTTGGCTACGGCTCAGGGAGATGTGCGTACCAAATTAAATTTTGTGTTTGCAGATAAATTTGCACGTAAATACATGATTTGTCAAGGCATTTGTAGCTGTGGCAAATCTAAATAAACATTTAACAATAGAAATGGAATAAAGATTATCATATGGTTTTCATCACTGATAAGACATTTGATTAGGAACGGAATGTCTCCTCAAAAGCGAATATTGCAATTCATCAGATCCCACAATGAACCTGTCATGTTTTGGCCAGATCTGTCCAGCTGTCATTACAGTTAAACAGTGCTACAGTGGTATGAAACCATCGGGATTCAGTTTATACCGAAAGAACTCAGCCACCAAACTGTCCCCAACCCAGACCGATAGAGAGCTTGTGGGCTATTATGAAGAGGAAGCTGAAGGTGAATGGCAGTGTCGTCAAAAGCATCAATGAATTGAGAACCAAGTGGAATAAGATTGCCAAAACGATAGATGAGAATAATGCGCCGGTTAATGAAATATATTCCGGGAAAAATCCGCAAATTTCTGCAAAAACATGCAATACAATGCCAGGCCAGGCTTTGTACTTTGTTACAATTTACAGGGTGTCTCACAATAGGTGTCACTAAAACATAGTGGGATTACAGCAAAACAAATCAACCAAATCATAGCCTTTATTTTTCATTTGAAAGATACATGTAGAAATAACCCTTTCGTATGACCTATGTTTTGCAGCATTTAACCCCAAACAAAGTAGTCAAGTGGGTTTAATTCCGGTGAAGATGCAGGCCATTCTTCGCTTGTGATGAAATCGGGCAAATTTTCCGCGCATCACGCTTGTGTCTTCTTTGCTTTGTGAGCTGGAGCTGAGTCCTGTTGGAAACAATATGGTGTGTTCCCATACAGCGCTGAAGCATGGGGAAGCAGATGGTTCTTCAAAACCTGCTCAATGTAACATTCAGTGTTGATTTTTACGTTAGGTTCTATGAAAAGAAAAGGAAGTTTTCCATTTCGTGAAACAGCGCCCCATATCATGATTTTCGATACATTCTGATAGCGTTCTATAGCTAGTGAGTATTCGTCTACAATGTGCAGACTTCTTCAGTGTCTCTTACTAAGTCGAGTTATTAGTACGATACACTAAAGAAGTCTGCACATTGTCTGCGTATCTGTCAAGATAAGCAAAGGTAGTTGGAATTAAATGGAAAATACTAATTTTTCTTCTAATTTCTAGTTACCTCCTTTGTGTTGAATATGGACATTTCCAGTTGTCTTGAACCGTTTTAAGGTACGAAAAACAAAACGCTTACTTACTCCGAACTGCTTAAGGCTGTTGAATATCTGACACGGTCTAAGCTTTTGCAAACGTAATGGCTTCCATGGTAGCTGACAAATATAAACGAACGGAAACGCTTATTTATTTTCAGCGATAAGCTGTCATAAGAATACACTCGAGACGGGTATAATCAATTCCGCTGTTAAAATTACCCAGCTGAAATAAACCAAGACTGAAAAAAGGTGACACCTATTGTGAGACACACTGTATGGTAAAATAAAACTCTGATATCGACCACTCCGTATGGGAAGTCCCGCAAATTCACGCCCCCCTTCTGGTCTCCCCTGTTTATATATATTTATGCATCAAGCAGAGCCAACTGTGGCTCCTAAATAAAGATAAAACAAACAAACAAATAAGTGTTTAACGCCGGTAAATCACAATCGGTTTCTAAGAGCAAGACGGAATTATATTTCTATAACTCGATAATTTTATAACCTAACGGCCCGTTCAATATCACATGCTATCACAGTTCCATTCATCTCAAAGATCGATCGATCTTGGTAGGTAGTTAACTATTAAAATTAGCATCAACTGCATGTCCATATGCAAACTATGATTGCATACGCCTATCCGGTATTCACTAATTAAAAGGGCTTTGATCAGTTTAGATCGAATGAACTTAGGAGCCGGTTCTGTCAACTGCCAATAACGGTTAGTAGGCAATCGGAGCCGCGGTGATAAATGATTACAAAATTCCGCACCAGCTGAACGTAGAACCCACACCCTTGTGCATTGCACCATCATGAATGCGAAGCAGCCTTTAAAAATAGCGCTAATTAGAATGACTTAATTATCTCAAAGCATGCACTCTGGATTGATGCAATATGTCAACCTGTGAAGCGGTGCAAACTGAACCGCCCAAAAACCTAGTTTGGAACCAACAATCAAATGACTAGATTTGCGTGAACTCAGCTAGATAAAGTGCATTTTCTCACACCATGAGGTGAGACTGTGAAAAATCGGCGCCCTGGCGGTTTTCCCATTCAACTGACTTTTCGCACAGTTCACGCGATAGTTCTCGGGCAAGGTTACGGTTAAGGTTTATTATACACAAGACCAATTTTGCCTTATTGTCCTCCGCTTGTTCGACACGATCACGATGAATGAACATGTGTCTTGTATTGGAAGCCACATGTGTGCGTGTGTGTGTGCTGTGTACGTTTGGGCATTGTGATTAAGTGCGAGCGAAGTAAAACTAAAGGAATCTTAATTATACAGTCGTTAAAAAATCATAACAACTAAATGGCTTGGTAGTGCCGGCGACAAACAAATCCAACATCTTTCCGCTAAAAGCCACGTGAAAAAATAATCTGCACAAGAGTAATATATCATTCGACCCTCTAGAAAAGCCACTATGTGAACCTCTTTTAAATACGCATGCTAAATGACCACTTGTTTTTCTTCCTTCCTTCCAGTAACCAAGCGATTGCCGACTACCTAGGAAGCAATGGATACACAGACGCGCTGGAGGCTTTCAGAAAAGAAGCAGACATGCCGAATGAAATTGAACGGAAGTACGGTGGCTTGCTGGAGAAGAAGTGGACCTCGGTGATAAGGCTACAGAAGAAAGTCATGGAGCTGGAGGCAAAATTGTCCGAAGCCGAAAAGGAAGCCATCGAGGGCGCACCGACAAAGGCCAAACGTACGCCCACTGATTGGATACCGCGGCCGCCGGAGAAATTCGCCCTTGCTGGGCACCGAGCGACAGTCACACGGGTGGTGTTCCATCCCGTTTTCAGTATGATGGCTTCGGCTTCCGAAGATGCCACAATCAAAATCTGGGATTTTGAAACGGGCGAATACGAGCGGACACTGAAAGGTCACACGGATTCCGTTCAGGATCTGGCATTTGATTCTCAAGGGAAAGTGTTAGGTATGTTTCCTGGTTTGCTTTAGTTATTAAGTTTATAAAAATATTCGACTTCTCCCTCCAACAGCCTCCTGCAGTTCGGACCTGTCGATCAAGCTGTGGGACTTCCAGCAGACATTTGAATGCGTCAAAACCATGCACGGTCACGATCATAACGTTTCGTCCGTCTCGTTCGTGCCGGCCGGTGATTATCTGCTCTCGGCATCACGGGACAAAACCATCAAAATGTGGGAAGTTGCCACCGGGTATTGCGTCAAAACCTTCACCGGTCACCGAGAGTGGGTCCGGATGGTGCGGGTCAACGTGGATGGTTCACTGATGGCATCCTGCTCAAATGATCACTCGGTTCGTGTTTGGCAGACCAACTCCAAGGAGTGCAAGGTGAGTTTTCTTCGGCGCGTTTGACTTTTTTTTTTGTAGAACTATCAGAAAGGAATTGTTTAAAAAAAGGCTTTTTATCGTCACAATTTGTGAACAGAGACCTTTCTAAGAATGTAATAAACTTAGATGTAACCCGAGAAGATTCTTAGATCGATTAAAAAAATAAATTAAATTTTGTGATGTTGCTGATAATGATTACTATTTTTTGTTGACGTTTTGCCCGTTTTAACGGTAAAAAGATCAAAATTTTAGCAAACATTTCCAAAATAATACTGTTCCTGCTATCCAATGAGAACAAAACAAAAAGCGAAGTAAATTTGCTGTAAATTAATTTCCTGTTAATAGCAAAATGAGTATTCGACTTGATTAACTGTCAAAACAATGAAAACAAAACAACTTTTATTTGATGTAGAAGGAGATGTTCGCTCATCACCATGAGGCACCAAGAGTGAACAACAATGTTTTTGGCTAGAATGAAAGATATGAAGAGAAAGTTTTTGATAGTTCCGCTAGTGTGCGGCAGGCTCGGAAATATGACAGATGTTTTTAGGAAAATTGAGCGAAAAGGGCATGTATACAGTGGTACTCGAACCAAGGACATTTTTGCCTAACATCCCACTGCGGGGTAGGTTGAAGGAGCACGGACTAAGTCCGCCACTTCAACAGGCAAAAATGTCCGGTTGGAAGACGCTCATGTACCACTGTGGCTTGTATAGTTATTCTAGTGATCTATTGTGTGCACTCTGTTTACCGATGCACACAATAGATCGCTAGAATAACTATACAAGCCACAGTGGTACATGAGCGTCTTCCAACCGGACATTTTTGCCTGTTGAAGTGGCGGACTTAGTCCGTGCTCCTTCAACCTACCCCGCAGTGGGATGTTAGGCAAAAATGTCCTTGGTTCGAGTACCACTGTATACATGCCCTTTTCGCTCAATTTTCCTAAAAACATCTGTCATATTTCCGAGCCTGCCGCACACTAGCGGAACTATCAAAAACTTTCTCTTCATATCTTTCATTCTAGCCAAAAACATTGTTGTTCACTCTTGGTGCCTCATGGTGATGAGCGAACATCTCCTTCTACATCATAATCGTTACTCCTCGCACGGAGAATATATAACATAACAATTAATGTAACTTTTATTTAAAAAAAAAAGTGAACGCAAACCCTAGTAAACTCGAAGATCATGAAAATAGCAATTCGTAAACTTATTTTAATATCAACATCAAATCGAAACTCAAAACCTTTTAAACATTGAAACGACTAAAACGACAGGAAGTAATCATTATCAGCAACAATAAAACATCAATTAGTTTTCAGTGTGATATAAGACTCTTCTCGGATATACAGTAAGATAAGAACTAAGATTAATATCAAATTTTGTAATTCTAAAGTGAAGTCAAGATTTGTTTTAAATTTGAAGTTGATATCCATTTTTTCGAATTGCTATCTTTAGACTTTACTTCAGAGTATAAACATTGATTTACCCTATTTCAAACAAGAACTTTACGAACTACACCTCCATACTTTAAATGAACTCTAGATAGAGCAGGTATAAGGGTGAATCCGACTTCATCGATTTCTCTTCGTCGACTTCCCCCCCTTTAAAAAACAGGTAAAAAGAAGCTATTCTGGTCAATTGGTTGTTAGATTAAGTTATCCGTTGTAATTCGCTCTATGTTCAATGTTCAATCGGTACAGGGTAGGCCCAAATAAGTAACGTATGAAACAAAGACTGTATCTCACAGGAAAAGACAAATAATTAAAATGTTTCTGTGTTATTCTGTTTCTTATATTTTATTGTTTATGTGTACATATTTACATTTTGATTTTATCGCCTTTAGCTTTCATTACTGCTCTTACACTCAGTAGCAAAAAAAAAGCCGAGCAAAATTTTGCTTCCAAAAAATGCCATGTTCAACCTACTGTAACTTTGTCAATTATCAATATTTTTAGTTGAAACTTTCACCACACTATGAAAAATGTATAGACCTTATATGGTCGGCTTTTTTTTTGCACCGATATTTCAGCAAGATCAATATCGGGTGAAAAAGGGAAATACTCATGTTGGTGCGTCAACTTTGACGCCAGCTGTAGTCCAAACCACTTGATGGAAACAGTTCAAATTTCGTCCACATTATTTTCTTTATATTTTTAGGCTATTGTGACATTTAAAATATGTTATCTAAATTTTTCACAGAAATACGGATCTTTAAAATTGGTATGTCCAAAAATGACTTTTTTCACATATGTAATGAAAACTTAAAATTTATAAGCCTGATCAACATAAAATTTCGACCACATAAAGTCTATACATTGTTCATAGTGTGGTAAAAGTTTCAACTAAAAATATTGATAATTGACAAAGTAACAGTAGGTTGAACATGACATTTTTTGGAAGCAAAATTTTGCTCGGCTTTTTTTTTTTTGCTACTGAGTGTAGTCTCTTCGGAAAGGCATTACAAGCGGCACGCACCTGGTTCATATCTTCTGTATGGTAGCTTTGCATCTGGCGAAGAAGCTGGTCATAATTCCTTAGGAATGAAGTCTGGCAAATTCTTGGTGACCCATGCTTGGGTAATCTTTGCTCCATGGGACGGCGCATAATCCTGTTGAAACACCCATTTGCGGTTACCGAACATCGTTGAAGTATGCTTCTTCAAATGCTTTTCCAGGACCTCTTTTCGTAGTATGCTGCGTCATTTTTTACACTCTTATCAATGAAAAGCAGTGGTAGACGACCTTCCGCAGAAATCGCTCCCCAAACCATGACAGAAGTATGATTTTGGATGGGTTGAACTGCGCGAATTGAAAAAGAGATATCCTGAATACTCGCTGCATAGACCCTGTCATTTGAGCATTGAAACATTGCTACAATCCGAAATTTTTCACATCCGTAAACACAATCATGAAATTACCGTGCCGACGAAGTAATTCACGACAACGAATGACTCTGTTCTTTTTGTTGGCTTCCTAAAGTCCATGATTTTTTCTTTTCAATCAAAAATCCTCTTTGAGAACTGATCTGATAGTTTTCCTGGAGACGTCCATATCCTGAGCCAGTTTATATGAAGAACGACAAGGATTTCGGCGAATTCGCTCACGCACCACCTTTACAAGCCGTTTGGTACGTACACTGCGAGAACGACCTCTTTTTTTCCTTTGGATCGATCGTTCCCTTCGTCTTCCATCTTCTCAACGTGCGGTCGATTGATGTGCGGCATATTCCTTCTTTCCGGGTTCGGCCAGTATCTGGTTGGGACGCTTTCCTGCCAAGTGCAACTGCAAAATCCGTTGTCTTTTGAAATCTACATATTTTTAGGCACTTCCTGTCGACGGAATCTAGCGAACACTAGTTTGTTTACATATTGATCAGTCTCTTTTTAATATACTGGCAATCAGATAGCTCTTGCGATGGCTAGAAGAATTCCACACTAAAACAAAATACTGTGTCATTTACTTTGGCCTGCCATGTACAACTTCGAGTCAGCCATGTCCAAACACTACACTGCACGCCGAGCTACTTTGCACCACGCTAGCGCGTGCATTATATTCGCCACTTTGACTCCGTGCTTCAAGACTAACACCCAACACCGGTGGGTACAACAGCAATGTCAGTGCTCGTGGTTTGGCTTTGGACACCGTGACTGATGCTTCGGAAAACACCACAGCCGAGTGTTTCCGATTGTATCCGATTGCAGAATACACGCGTGGTTTATTTTTTTCTTTCTAACCGAGCCGTGCTTGTTAAATTCAATCAACTTATGCGCCAGTCACTCAACAGCCATGAAAACAAACCAATTATCTAAGTTTTTACCAAGGCTGCTTCGAGTTGAAGACATTGTAAATGCCATTTTTCAATACACACAAATCTGTTTCTTGTCACCTTACCCTGAGCGAAAGTCGATGAAGAAAAATCGAATAAGCCGGATTCGCCATTATTCCTGCTCAATCTTGAACTGTTCCGTCTTCGTCGAAAGTACTTAGAAAGTTATTTCATCGACCATTCAATCGTAGGCTGATTATCTCGGTGGACCCTCACATTCGCAATTCAAGTGGGGATACAGGGGATGTATTTTAGCTTCATTGATATTGTCATCTGACCTAGCTGAGTTCCGGCTGTTGCAATAGTCGAACAGAAAATACAGACCAATCTGAAGTGTCCTAGCAATAGCTGGAATAGCTCGACCCTTGTTGATCATTTGTGTGGCGCCCTGAGACGCAAAGGTTTCCCGGCTGAAATCGGTTGGTTCTGGTTTGGTTTTGGTTTTTAGATTAAAACAAACTTCCAGCCTGTAGCAGTCGGATAAAATCGTCAACCTCATCGAGACGCAGTACGAGGCTTTTACGTGCAGAGTCCTGCATAACTGAGCATTGCTTACCAATCAGACCAAAGCCGGAGTGGCCTCTGGTGTACACAGAAAATGTTCCCATTCTATTCGGTACAGGCAGCATTTCGCCAGCCTCGCAATCTACGAAGCCTTCAGGTCGCCTTCTTGCTCGATCCGCGCCTCTTCTTGTGCCTGTCGGTTCGTTTTCGAGAATAATTTTAACAGGGCTGTCTTTTTTGGACATCCTTACGAGATGCTCGGCCCACCGCAATTGACCATTTGTTGCGGTGTGTACAATGAGAGGTTTTCCCTCCACCGTAGATAATACTAAACACCTTCCGTTCAAAGACACCAAGATGGTCCTCGAAGAGCAATGTCCATGTTTCGTGACCGCACAGGACGACCAGTCTAATTAATTCTTGTAGATCGTCAATTTTGTAGTTCGGCGATCCAAGCGTCCTTCGGAGTCGGCTGTCATCAATGAACCCTGATACACGAATTCGTCTATCGCCTTGATTTCACCACTGTCGATCTGAACTCGTGGTAGAAGGCGAACATTGTCTTCTCGTGAGCAGTCTTTTTTCATGTATTTTGTTTTCAAGCCCAATCCTATTAGCTTCAGAATTAAGCCTTATGTTCGTTTCCGCCATCGCCTCAAAGTGGCGTGCTACGATTTCAACGTCGTCGGTGAAGCCAAAAAGTTGGACAGACTTCCTGAAGATCGTGCCACTCTGGTCTATCCATGGTCTTTGAATCAAAACCTTCAATGCACTGTTGAATAACTAACACGAAAATCCATCACATTGCCGTAAGATTCGAAGGGACTCGAGAGTGTCTTGAGACTCGGACGAAGCACATCACTCGATCCATTGTTGCTTTGACCAACCGCGTCAGTTTTTCTGAAAATCCATTCTGTGTATGATCTGCTAAAGCTGGTCTCGGACGATTGTATCGTAAGCCGATTTGAAATCGATGAACAGAAGATGTGTGGACACGCTATCTTCGTCACATTTCTTCAACACTTGCCGAATCGCAAAAATAAGTTCCGTAATAGCGCGGGCACCCAAGAATCCGCTTGGTATTGCCCCACGAACTTCTTTGCAATTGGTTACAGGCGGCTGCATAGAATTTGGGAGAGCAACTTGTAGGCGCAGCAGTCCATTTTGTCACCCTTTTTATAGATGGGACACACGATGCCTTTCATCCAATCCTCCGGTAAATGCTCTTCCTCCCAAATCTTGGTAATTGCCCAGTGCACCGCTCTTGTCTGTGCTTCATCACCGTATTAAAAAAAGCTCGCTTGGTAGTTGGTTAACATCAGCAGCTTGGTTGGTTTTCATTTTACTCCTCAATTTCCTGGAGAATTAGGGTCGGAATCCGGAGTGCTAGCATTCGCCGTCAAACCAGAAGTACTTGCTCTAATTGCGGTTCGAATATCTCTCCAGTCACCTTCAAGTGTAGACGCGCCAAGCTACTCTTCCGTTGGTAGGGTTGCTTTTAGCTGTTGCACGTATTCTTGGGCAGTAGCTCAATGTTAGGTCGTGGCGTCTAAATTATACGCGTTTTGTACACCGTCGAATGTTTTGAGTGCATACATACCGCAATTAGGTATGGTCCAATTCTATACATATCTGCGGGAGGTGTGAACGTTGATGATATCGGAAAAAAATCCGTGGATTAGAACATGGTCGATTTGATTCCCTGTTCGTTAGACAGGTGATCTCCAAGTGGCTTTGTGGATCTACGGGACCATGGGAAATGCTATTGACCGTGTATGGTGTGGGATGCTTTGACAGTCTATCATCTCAACGTCTTTGATTTAACTGATGACATTGCTCTGTTACCGGAACGGCGCTCTGATATGCAGAGTAAGCTCAACGACCTCGCTGTTCCTCTGCGGCGAATCGCACTATAATTTTTTTTTGTTCCTTTATTATCGAGATTTTCAGCCCTGGGCTGGTTTATCTCCCGTCGTAGTCACTCAAATGCCTTTTTGGGTATTTTCGTAACTTGTCCGGGAGTGAGATTCGAACTCGTGACTTTGGCGTCAAAGGTATGGATGTTAACCACTACGCCGGGGTCGCCTCACTATCAATGTCAACAAGACTATCGTGGGACAGTGAAGAAAGTCGATAGGTCCTGTTCATAAACCACGACTCACTGAATCTCAGACCACTCCTGTCTCATCGAAGAATTTTATTCATACATTTTTTTGAAATTTTGTATGGAGCGTAGTGGTCAGAGCCTAACTCCCCCCACTCCCAGTCTACGTGGTTTATGAATAAAAGCAGCATATAATAGCATCATAGTTTCCAATAGTTTGGAAGCCACATAGCATCAGACGACGGATCCAAGAGCAACATAGGTGCACGAATAAGGATGGCTAGGGCTGCTTTCGCGAGTCTAGGAAATGTATGGAGATCAATCCAGATAAGCCAACGCACCGAAATTCGAATTCTCAATTGAAACGTGAAATCTATGCTGTTATACGCCAGCGAGATGTGGTGTGTATCGGCGGAGAAGACTCAAAAACTGCAGACCTTCAGCAACCGATGTCTACGGTATATAATTCATGTCTGGTGGCCTCCCAACTGGACCTTGAATGCTGAGCTCCATCGGCGATGTTAGCAGAAACCGATATCAACAGAAATTCGAGAACGCAAAGGGAGGTTGGTCGGCCACACACTACGAAGGGGCAGAAACGAAATCTGCAAGTAAGTGCTGGATTGGCACCCAGCAGAGGCAGTCCTAGGGGCATGAACGTGAATAAGAAAATGAAAACAGTCGATAGGAATCTGACCTGCGCTCAAGTTAAGCGAGGAGCCGCGCTGGATGGACTTGTTCCAACTGAATCTGAAACCAGAATGTTGTACTGTGCTTTCTGCAGATAATGTTGCCGTTTCCCGTATTTGCGACTGTTGTCCCAGGCTTGAAGTTTGGCGGTAAGGTCTTCGGCGATAATGATTTTTTCCCGCTATCGCATCAGTTTTAGGATGTCGTTTCGCAGGTCCACAGCCGCAGAACAAAGCAGAATGGATCGGTTTCTGGCAGATTTTTCTCAATGTTTACTAAGTATAGTTGTCCACGATACTTACAAGTGGTGTTGTGTCACCCCATTTTGTGAATCTCGAGGAGTTTGAGCTCTTTAGCCTTCAGCTCCACCGTAAGGACTTTAGTTTCCATGTCCGGGAGATCACGCAGAACCACCTTGAGTCGTTTTTTGACCTCGATGTCGTGAGTGAAATACTCCCACCTTTTCCTCTTCATGAGAACTCGGACCGCTTTGAAGTTGTTTATCGTTGGCTCCATCAATGCCTACCCCATCTCTGCTTCATCGGTGCATCTCATCAACAAGTCGTCCACATAAACGAGCAAATACACGATTGCTAGCCCGGAACGACGAACGTACAGGCAGGGATCGGAATTAGACAGCACAAATCCAATTTCCACAAGCACGGCATGTAGCGCTTTATTTCAGCATCGAGAGCATTGTTTCAATCCGTAGAAGCTCTTTTGCAGTTTGCACAACATGTCACGTTCGTTTGTCTGCGGGCTGCCGCATGTACAGCTCCTTACCGATGGTTCCATTTAGGAACGCTGTCTTTACATCGTACTGCTTCAGCTGCAATCCTTTCTTACCGGCTGCAGCAAGCATCGCCCTCAGCGGCGTCGTCTGCCGAGTTACTGAAGCAAATACTTCAGATCCATGCCTTTTGTTTAACAGTTTCACCAGCCTCGTTCCTTTTTAACTAAAACACCCACTTAGCCCCGATGATCTTCTTGCCGGCAGGAAGTTTCACAAGGTTCCAAGATGCATTCACTTTATGAGCTGCCATTTCTTCGGGCATCGCTTTTCGCCACTCCGGAATGCGCAATGCTTCACTGTAATCACTCGGTTCCTTTTCGTGAGAGACCTGCCCCAAAATGTAATCACCAAATCTGGGAGGCAGGACTCCCCGGTTACGCCGACCTTCTCTCCGCAATGGCTGCATTTCAGCTTCCTCGAAAACATACAAGTTTTCTTCTTCTTCTTCTTCTTGGAGTTCGTACGTATCGGCATCTTCATACACTGATTCGGGATCTCCAGGCTCTTCTGCTACTTCGGTACCGTCGTTTCGGTCAAGCTGTTTCACATTCACTATCCGGTTCCATTGATTCTTCCGCCTCAGATGATTCCGGCTCCACCGGTTCCGCCGATGCTTCCGGTTCCTTTCGTCGCTCCTCTTGCTGTTCTGATCCGTTGTCCAATTTTATGAACCGTACCTCTCGGCTCACGGTAACTCGATTGGTCTAGCAGTCGACAAATCGGTAGCCCTTATGGTTTTCCGAATATCCATCGAAGATTAGCTTTTCCGATTTCGCATCAGACGTCCTCTTGACGTCGGGAACGTGGACGTATGCTTCACAATCAAAGACACGGAGACGAGACAGGTTTCAATCCAGTCAACAGTTCAAATGGCGTTCGATCGATCACTCTTGACGGCAGTCGTTTCGGGATGAAGAGCAGCTTCACCCCAGTCGCATTTCGGAAGTCCCGCATCAAGCAGCATTTAATTCACCATCTTTTGCAAGGCTCTGTTCTTCCACTCCGCTATGCCATTGGATTGCGGCGTGTAGGGAGTTGAGAACTGCGCACGAATGCTTTCGGCCCAGTAGAAATCCTGTAGATTCTCAGCGATGTATTCGCAGCCGCCATCCGACCGAATAATGCGAACCTTCCGACCAAAACTATTGTCGGTCCAGTGTACATATCCTCGATCTTGCTAGCCGCTTCACTCTTGGACTTGAGCAGAAACACCACACAGAAATGACTATAATCGTCGATCATAGTCATAAAATACCTGTTTCTTGTGAGCTATTACCTTCCCGTCGGTCGTGGACATAGATGTTAGCAACCTGGCATTTCCAGGAAATTTACGTTTTAGGTCATTGTTTACAATTGTTACGTTCGACCTTTTGACGATTTTGTCTAGAGGTTACAGTCATTCGTCATGTAGCAGGTGCAGCCACTGTCCACGACCCAAGCACCAGGAATCATATACAGTAACTGTTCGCTAACTGGGTGCTGTTTAACTGGGCTGCTTTTTAACTGGGCGTTCGCTAACTGGGCTATAGCCCAGTTAAAAGCAATAAACTTCAAAACAGCATTTGACATTTTGTTGTCAAAATAAGCAAGGGCATGTAAAGGCATATGAGTTTCGTAGAGGATTTAAAATGGTTAAACTGTACGAAATTGAGTCGTAATTTCACAAACTAAGTCAAACATTTTGCTCAATGGGAGAACAATAATCACATCGCAATAACGCATAAGACTTAAAAACAATATTTAATTTATGTATTGTGCAATGAAATATTCCAACCGAAATCGGATCGAAAGCCCCCTCGAAGTTTATTTACATTTGAAATGTCAGCCCAGTTAGCGAGCAGCATCCGCTAACTGGGCAGTGCACTTAGCCCAGTTAGCGAACAGTTGCTGTATCGCACTATTCGTCGCACTCGGCTGCTTCGCGAACTTTTCCACTTCGACCTGCTTCGAAGTCGCCTTCTTCGGTTCCTTCGAATTCACGCCCTTTTTCGCTTCCAAAAACTTGCACAATTCCCGCGAAAATGTCCCGGCTGATGACAGAAGATGCACTTCTCACTCGATTACGGTTTGGCATCTGTACGTAGAGGTTTCTCCTCCTTCGAACCACCACTCTGCAGACCCCCATGCTTCTGGCATTCGTCCCGGAGACGAGTCACTACCAGGTCCATTTTTAGGTCCTCCTGCGGTCTATTTTCCAGCGAAGTCACGAAGGTATTAAACGATGATGGCAGACTACACAACAGCATAATAATTCGTAGCAGCTAGCCCGATTCGATGCCCGCACAATCGAACCGCTCGAACAAGCTCTCAATCTGTTCGATGTGTTTTTCTACCTCTGCACGCTCTTCCAGATTCAGAGAACACAGCTGCTCGAGAAGCATTGCCTGGATCTCGATCGTCGCCTTGGAACTGGCTATCCTCTACAAACAGTGCGATAGTCGTACGCGCCTTCCGGTCGTCCTTCACCCGTTGCCTGAGTTCGGGTTCATCAACTTGCTCCGGTTTCGGTTTATCGACAGCGTCTCAAACTTCCTTCCGTTCAAGCAGCGTTTTCATGCAATACTTCCAGGAGGCATAGCTTGTATTGTTCAGTTTCGTGGACGACACTTTCAGGCTATCCGCCATCTTTTCTTCGCAATTTTTTTCGCACCACACGAGGTCATCGGATTTTTTTCCGGAACACAGTTTTCACACACGAAAGTCTACTTTTCCCCAATTTCCAACACTGGGCCCATAACCTGATGAACTAAACCACCCGCAGAGTCCGTAGGATCACTAGTAAGATAAAAAGAGACCCTTGGAAAACTAATAAACGCGAAACTTAGCAAAATAATTCAAGAACAGTTGTATTTCACTTCATGTTTGTGTTCAGGTTGATTGAGAGAATACAAAATGTGTCGTTATAAAAATGTTCAAAGCAACAGTGTTGGCAGATCGGTGACCTCGCCGAAGGGATAGAGTAGTTGTTCCACTCCAACACTATCGAAGCTTTTACCATCCTGCCAATACAGTCCGCTGCCAGAAGAGGAAGTAGCTTCGCAGACCAATCAAAAACAAACCTGTGTAGGTTCTTTTGCGTAAGCTAAAGGTTACCGTCTCCAATATGTAGTTGATTTGCCTTAGTATGACAAAATATTGTATGCCGTTTCGATCTGTTGCCAAATATTTGTACTCCCATGGCGGCTCAAAATTCTATATCAACATTTTGTCCCTAAACTTCTTCGTCAAAACTGTAAATTCTACCCTTAATATTTTCCAGGCTGAGCTTCGAGAACACGAAAACACAGTCGAATGCATTGCCTGGGCGCCGGATTCAGCAGCAGCGGCAATTAACGAGGCAGCCGGAGCCGACAACAAAAAAGGAGCCCACCAGGGACCGTTCCTCGCCTCCGGATCTAGGGATAAGACAATAAGGGTATGTTCATACTGTTTTCGCTAGTACTCCAATTCTAACTTCAACCCCTTTTTTGCCTAGATTTGGGACGTCAGCTCCGGGTTGTGTCTGTTCACGCTCGTCGGTCATGACAACTGGGTACGGGGCATCGTGTTTCATCCCGGTGGTAAGTACATGATTTCCGCCAGCGACGATAAAACGCTGCGCATCTGGGACCTCCGCAACAAGCGCTGTATGAAGACCCTGTATGCTCACTCACATTTCTGTACATCGCTCGGTAAGCATATTTTTAGCGTCCTAACATGGCATTAGTTCCCGTCAATTTTATTACATATTTCTTTCAGATATGCATAAGTCACATCCATACGTTATATCGGGCAGCGTGGACACGACAGTGAAAGTTTGGGAGTGTCGCTAAGCAAACCACCTTGGACGTGTGTTTTCTAAGCAGTTTTCTCCTTTTGTACTCGATAGTGATGAAATGAAACAAACCACAAACACACACACACACTCACACACCAACAAACAGCGTAAAGGAGCAGTAGAAAGTGCGCAGCTAGGCAGCCATGCGTAAGGAGAGGTAATTCTATTTGATAAGCAGCAACTATTTCAACAACCACATGCTAGAAATTATACACTTACATTCTACATATAAACAGCAAACTCATAAACAATATGGATACCAAAATAGAAACTACTACTACAGTTGCAGTAATACACAGCTACATGAACAAACAAAAAAAAAGCAAAATATTTGAGAATTAATCCACTTTCTTTCCTTCATTATAAACTGAAGCAACATTATTGCAAGACAACTAGAAACGATGAAAAAAGAAGAACCTGTCAAACCATTAAGAAAAGAGCGAAGTACTCCGAACATAGCAGAATGCAACCATGAAAGCTACAACAAGCGAAACATATTATCATATTATATTCTTATAATTACTATTCCTAGAAAGTAGAAATCATATTTGAAACTAAAACAATGGAGTGTAGTAATCGAGAACAATTTGATTTGGACAGGGCATGACGTTTGAACAAACTCACACAAAAACCTACCCACGAACTCAATTAAATGACGATGTGACTATCACGGAACCAAATGGACATCGACGCTGACCACATCGGTCAACAACTAGGAACGAATTATTGACAAACTATCACCAACGGAACAAAAACGAGAACAATTTACAAATGGTCCACCGAATGTTTGTTGGTTATTTTTCTCTTATTCGGGTAGGATTTGTTCGCCTCGGAATTCACTCTACGTTTCTCGCCAACCGAATAAGAAGTCACGGCGTCAAAAAGAATAGTGCGTTGATAGGGTGTCCTGTTCGTTTCGAAATTGTCTTTGCGAATGGAAAAAAAAAGTTCTTGACGTGGTGCTGAATTTGGATTTTGTTCTATCAGAACGGGTAGTCTTATGATCACCTAGTTCCACAATGTTCATAGTTGATCACTTATTTTGTTGCTTTTGGAAAAAAAGCCAAGGTTCCGTTTGCATGTCAATCTAGTACTGCCTTCAGATTGAAAAATCTGCGCCAGCGTTAGCTTCATTGAATCTACTGCTCTTTTGCCATTTACTAATGTCCTGTTAACGTGATTTGTGCTGTTACATTTATTGTAAATATTGATAGTTCTATAGTTGAAGCCTCGTAGCTCTATTTTGAGATGGGTTTTTTTTACCACATATTATGCAAACACCTTTAGTAAGAAATTTATATAGTTTTTAACTTCAAAACCGCACCATTTTGCCACTACTAGTGATAGTAGACAAATTAAAAATAACTGTCCATAATCCTAGTGTGAATATGAGAATAATGTGATCGAGCGAGCAAGCGAGTGATTCGAGAGATGACGAACGCGCCGAACATGAAACTACTGCACGTAAGAAAGAATAATCTTCAAATACATTCAGTCCATATTGTAAAAAGTACACTCATTAACCTACTACAACTTTTAAACTGACTCACACAATACACACTTCGGGGAATACGAGGTTACAGAAAAAAAATTAGGAACGGATAGAAGCGATGGTTATTAAATTATTAATTACAATTAAATTTAGAATAACTTAAAAGTGAAACAAAAAATATTAGATCTATAGCTGCAGCTATCCGAGCAGAACGTGAAACAAGAAAATGCTGCATTATTAAGTGAAAATGTTTTAATTGATGAAATGAAGAAACAATAACTTATAAATAATGTTGCTTAAAATTGATGAGTTGATTCTCTAATTATATTTAAGCTTGCTAAAAAGTAAACTTAGAACAACAACAACAAGCAAACAACTTCTTACTCGATTATGTATGGTTTGAAACGATTCCTTGCTGGAAAATGGTTAGTTTTAGAACGCAGAGAAAGAGATGATACCGCGATATTTTTCAAACATTATTCCCAGCTGAGAGAAAGACATAGGAAATTCACGCATGAACTTATCTACGCAGCATTGCCAAGATTCTGCTTCATGAACACCGATATTTCCAACTAATAGTAAAAGTGCCGCGCGCAATGATAGAATCATAGCTTGTTTTTGTATCATTTTTCGTTGCAACACCGCACCAGTCCCAGTCCTATTTTCCGCTTCGTGGAAAAGCTGAAGGGGATCTTTGGTTTGCTTTGGAGAAAAAGTTCTAATAATTTAGTTTCGCGCTAATTATTTTGAGTTTTTTTTTTTTTTATTGAAGTTCCACTAACAGCAAATATGTACCAGGCGATTGTTGGATGATTTGTGTGCTTTCCAGACTTCCCAAAGTTGGTTTAAAATTCATATAAAAATATTATACGAAACATTCCTTCAAAACATTTCGCAGTCATAACCGCCGCATCGACGAAAGCGATTTGATTTTATTTTTTAGCGTTTGGGCAAATAAAATTTACAATCGTGAGTAGTCGAACCTTTTTTCAATTTTTGAGGCGGTTACAAATCACGTTTCGAAAATTACGTCCAACCGATTTAAAAAGAGAAAAGAAACAAAGAAAGCAACACCGTCACCGCAGTCAGCCTGAAACACGACAGCTAAACTCGATGAGATTCAGTCGAATTTACCATCTTCGAACGTACGATGACTAGCAGCAATAGTTCGGTTATTTTCGCCGGCTAGCGTCAAATTGAAATTCTTTTTGAAGAGAGTGCAAATATTCTTAGGATTAGATTTTTAGCGATTCATTTGAAACGAAAACGATGAGGTAAACAAAAAGAAACACCCGATTATATTATGTCTACTACTTTTCTGATGAGCTGGATACAAAGCTAAAACAAACAATTATTGTGAAATCAAGACTTTGGATTGAAACGTTAATATCTGGATAGAGGAAAGCTGTGGAAACAAGGATGAAAATAAATCAAATTAAAAAAAAACAATACACTAAAATTAATCGATTTGAAAACTTCTTACTGAAAACAACAGATTAATAACAACAAGTGGTTTAAAATACAGAACATATGCAACATTACAAACAGATCTAACATTTTCAACAACAACAACAAAAACAAGATAAACTAAATCTATGATGGGACAACAGCATACTTTTCTTTGTAAATACTATTGAAAATGGTAATAAAATATATTTAAAAATTGATACCCCCGTATCAATGTAGCGCTGAAAGAAATCTCCTAAAATAGCTTTTGTTTCGTTTTTACAATTTACTTTATTTACATTTAGTTTAAATACCGCCGCACGGCATGTTTTGGGATAAATGCCTAACTGGTCCCTACTGGAGGTTCCCCCGGGGACGTTTCGGTGGTTCTGAGAGTGGCCAATATGTTCAAGGATTCAAGTTAAGTTTATTATAAGGTTTGTGATGAAAACCAAGAAGAAAGAGCTGTCACATGGCATGTTTTGAGTAAAACAAAGAGTTAACCGCATCTAGGACCCTTTAGCTGAACCTACTTCACGGAAATGGCCATATCTCGGTCAATTTAATGCCGATTCCTGTAATCATCATTTCATTCGCTTGAAAATTTTTTACATGTGTTTACTAAGAAAAAAAAAATTTGACTACGGCATCTTCTACAAAATCTCATCAAAAATTCAACCTGTGAGATAGCCTTTCCGGAAACCCGAAACAACTCCGGTGTCCGGGAACTACGGCCAATTATGTTACCGGTATATAAAACTACATTAATTCCCAGTCGAATTCTTTTTGGCGAAATAAAACCGAATAATATTTCATGAAGTTAGAGCACTACAAAGTTGATCAAAAATTAGCTAGTCCCGGTCATTTGTCTATCCCCGTATACGCTACAGACATTTGGCGCATCTTACAACTGTTATTTGGCTAACATAGAACAAATAACATATGAAATATTAAACGTAACTGTTAACAAAACAAACTACAGAAAAGCCTAGCATATTTACTATTGGGAGTTTAAGGAAGGGTACACAGAGTACAGGGTACGGCAGAAAATAATGCGAAAATGTTCAAGCTTGAGTATTGGGTTAATTTTCGCATTATTTTCTGCCGCACCCTTCAATAGGTCAAACAAGTTATCTACTAATATCGCAGTAACGAAGGTCCAAGTGTTGTACTCGAGCCAGAATGAAAATAAGGGGGCTTGGCGACATCTGGCAGTGTTGCCGGAACTTAATCATGCCTTTATCAATGCACTCGCTGATAGTATCCATTTCTGCGATGTGATGGTCATCCTCGGTCGGGTGAAAAGGACCAAGGTTGAAGATCATCTTTAGGACCTTATTTTGTTGTATCTGCGGTTTTTTACGGTCACATTCTGCATAGGATTTACTAGCTGGGGAACCGTACAGAATTGGTTTGATGATAGTTTTATACAATAGTAACCTAAGCTTCCGAACGGGAACGTCGATTGACCATAAGGTAGAGATACTAACAGTTTTAGTGTATTTAGAACAGCCTGGCTAACGTGGCTATAATATTACAGGATAAACAACAGGTCTGCTCTAAACGTGAGTCGAATTGCATTTTCGTGAGCTGTTTTAATGGTAGTATTAATTTAGTGTCAATTTTGACGAAGAACAAACGTGGGTAAATAGGGAGATATTGGTTGGACAAAAAGGTCCCTGCAGAACTGAAGGGTTAACAAAAAAAAACGCAATTCGCAAATAGTAAAACCATCCACTACTCTAAGGAGGTACTAGAATGGTATGCTGCAAACAATGTTAATTTCGTCGCCATGCTCCGAATTGCCCTAATATTAAAATCAAAGTTTGGATACCGATGTTAAATACGTTCATCATTTACCGAACTGGCTTGTTCATGTCATACACGTAGTAGCGTCGAGGCAAGCGAAAAAAAAACGAAGCGTGTACCCAGGTGCGTTTGCCTCCAACATAGCCAGGAGATTTGGAGCATCAAATTCACCTGCCAAATGTTGAAAACTAACACAGCCTTAGCAGTTTTTCTACGGGTATCCAATGTATTCAAGCCCAGCAACTAGCATCTGGCTTCGTACGGTGGCAGATTCGACCCACTGAATTCCAGGGAAGGAAGCGTAAGGTGATTCTAATGAACTTCCGTTGTACAGCTTCAATTCGATCGACTACTGTTATATGGTAAGGGTCCCACACGAAAGATGACGTTTCCAAGATGGGTCGAACCAATGAAATATACAGCGACTTTCAGTGGATCACGGAACTCTTTTGTAATTTTGGATACGAAGCCTAGTTGACGACGCGTTTTATTGATGATTTCCTCGTAGTGTTCCTTGTCCAAAATTACTCCAAAATTACAATTATTTCATCTTTGATAACATATTTGTTGTTAATCAGAGGTTTTCGTTGAAAACTTTTTACCGAACATTTTGGGAAACTAAACGTCATACTATTTGCATGTTTCCAGGCACTACGCCGATCAAGAAGATTTTGCAATTGGATACAGACCGAAAAATCATCTACAATCATGTATTTTTTTCATATCAAAAAGGCCAAGGCGACATCATTGAAGAAAAGCGAGAATAGTAATGGACCCAAGTTGCTTCCCTGTGGGACGCCAAAGCCGTTAGAGTCAGCGTCAACAGAACCAATTTTAACTGCCAGTTTTCTACCAGTAACAGAACACCTGATAAGGACGTAATCCCTCAGTAGTACCAACAATCAATATGCAACTAGCAATTTGAAATTGGTTCACTGTTGTAGAACCCCTTGGTCCGAATTACACCTTGAAGCCAGCACCTTGTTATACATATTTGCGCCTTTGTTTTGATTTGCTGTGTAATTTTGACAGAATATTTGAGAGTGTGCCCGAATAAAAAAATCTCATAGATTTACAATTGAATGTATTGTAACCATACAATAGAATCTATAGTATGTACAATTAATGTTATTGTTCACAACTATAATATGACAATAGGAGTTATTGTTACCACAATAGAATCTAATGTAAACTGAGACATCGACAATAGGAAAGGGGGGTTGTTATGTATCTTAACTATAGAAAAAATCATTATTTTCCGAACAAATTTGAACCAACAACTATTAATTGTATTGTTTCACAATTGTTGAAAATCCAAGTATATGGAGTGAATTGTAGATCCATTGTAATGACAATATGCATTTTTTCTTTATCTGATTCATGAACAATAAGATTCATGGTCGGAAATAGATTTTAGTGTTATTTTATCTTAATGTATTGTAATTGTATGGTTATTTTTATCCGGGTGTTCATGTGAGTTCATTATTAGGGGCGCATTATTAAGCTTGGGACCGATGTTCTAGTACTGACTGAGCCCAGAAAAAAATCGTTTTTGTATGGGACCTACTGGTCTTAGAGTTAGTCTATGGTAGTACCTTACATTATTCTTCGAATCTTTGTACCGGGAACATTTTTGCCTAACATCCCACGTGCTTCAACCTACCCCGCAGTGGGATGTTAGGCTAAAATGTCGTTGGTTCGAGTACCACTGTATACATGCCCTTTTCGCTCAATTTTCCTAAATAACATCTGTTGTATTTCCAATCCTGCCGCACACTAGCGGAACTATCAAAACTTTTCTCTTCATATCTTTCATTCTAGCCAAAAACATTGTTGTTCACTCTTGGTGCCTCATGGTGATGAGCGAACATCTCCTTCTACATTAAAATGTATGTTGCATTCTATTTGTCGAGCAATGCGCCAGTGTTGCGTATACGCAACATGCTGTTACGGTGTTCCTAAGCGTAAAAAAAACCTCTAAAAATGCTAAATTTCATTAATGCATCCTCAAGACTTATATTTTGATACGATATCGTCGAAAAAAAATGTTTTGTGGAAAACGGCGAAAATGGGCTAACACAGTAACCTTGTCGCTGGCATCTCCAGCAGTCCGATCAAAGTCTGCACAGTTACGCGGCGAACCTGGCTGTCGACGATCAACACCATATCGCGTTCCCCTATGGTTTTCACGGGCTGTGACCACTTCGCCTTGCGGGTAGACGTAGGCAGATACTCGTGTACCCACTTCCTCCAAAAGTAGTCGACGTATAGTTGGGCCATCTTCCTTGATTGCTTCAACACAGCCGGTCTGTCATCGAAAGTGATCGGGGGCTTACTCCCATTCAAAGACCCTAACAAAAAGTGGTTCGAAGTTAGTTTCATGGTCTAGCAGAATTTCGGTGATTGTCATCTCGATCTCCATCAGCGTAGAGTGAGTAAAGTCTACGCTCCATACTGTAGTATAGAGAGTATGTTGAGATGCTTTGTAGGGTTTTAAGAGTATTAATTTACATTTCGATTTGGGTATAATCAATCGATTTGTGTATAATCAACTTAGCGTGAAACGAAATAAAACTTGTAGTAAGCTATGCAAAAATCTCCTCACTTCGTGAGAGTAAACAAAACCAACCAAAAAGAGAGTAAACATAAACCAACCACAACCGCATTGACATGGGAGACCATTAGCTATAAAAAACCAGCTAGTTTTGCTGATTCAGTTCATTCTTGTAACGAACTTTGAAAGCAACGGACCTGAACAGGACCAGTAACAGAAGCACCAGTGAAAAATCGAGGCTGAAAACTACGGTCAGGTCACGACACATACTAAATTTCAAAAACATGTACGGAGAAAAGTCTACGAAAGAGGAGGGGGGTCTGGGATTTTCAAAACATGAGTCTACGTAGTATATGAACATTCCCTAGTTTTTAACTGACCCTTTTAAAATACACTACACAATAAAACCTCTAAATTCGACAGCATAAAATCATTAAAGCCTGACTGACAAACGGAAACAATCCGCGAATTTCGCGACATTCACAACTCCCCACATAATTTTCAGCGATCGTTTCGGGGAGTAATAGCAACAATCAATAGGCAACTAGCGCTTTGAAATTGGATCACTGTTGTAGAACCCCTTGATCCGAATTACACCTTGAAGCCAGCACCTTGCTATACATATTTGCGCCTTTGTTTTGATTTGCTGTGTTATTTTGACAGAATATTTGAGAGTGTGTTCGTGTGAGTTCATTATCAGGGGCGCATTATTAAGCTTGGGACCGAGCTTGGGACCGATGTGCTAGTACTGACTGAGCCAAGAAAAAAATCGTTTTTGTATGGGACCTACTGGTCTTAGAGTTAGTCTATGGTAATAATCCTTCTATCCGATAGATATGGTGGCTTAAATCGGTAGCTTTGTTATGGTGATAAATTTAAGGAAGAAGTCATTGTTTACACCATGATAAAACACTTTTTTCAAGAAGACTTCTAGGGTTTTTTTTTCATTAGGGCGAATCTACAATTGAGAGATTCTCTCCGGGCTCGCTCTCTTTCATTTTTTTTTTTCTATAAATTTATTTGGTCGTGAAAGTTAAAAAATAATTACATTATAATTGTTTCAAACTTCGCATGATAGGTGAAAATCTAGAGCTTGTACATCTATTCTATCATTAGCATCAACGAAATTGATGTAGGAGATGAACAGTTTTAGGATGCCAGCTCGCCTGCGGTGAGATATTCCATTTAGAGTTGGTCGTAGAAGGTCTCCGATTGGTATCTCACGTCTACCAGGGATGAATGTAGAGAGTCTTCGTTGAAGATGAATCCATGCATGCAATATCCGAGTACAATACCTATACTTGTGTTCGATTGTCTCTACTGCACGATTGTACAAATTTCACTATCCACCCGTCCGATGGTGTGATACAGTTTACGATAGTTGCCTTTCTCGTTGATGAGCATATACAGGGCGCTCTTCTGCTGGGGAGTTAAGAGAGGAGAGGCAATATTTTTCCAAATTCTGGTCCATTGGTGGTTAGAGTGGGTTCTCTCAACTCTTGGCTCGTCAGTTTGTTCCACAAAGAAACGGTGGATTGAATCGGCAGTTGGGTTTTGTAGAAGATTTGGCGAAACAAGTTGCAGTTGCTGCCGGATCGCTTTCACATCAGGAAGATCGGCGGGACATGTCAGTGGGTTTCCGTTTTCTGGAAACAGCAAGGACTTGTAGAACGGTGTAGTTTCGATCTCTAACAGGTGACGGGTTACTAGTAGTGCTTTGGAAAGACAGGTAGCTGCGTTTAATCCTCCTTCTCGTTGTCGAGCGTTGTGTATGATATACGGGCGGAACACCTCCACAAAAGTTACCCATGGTTTTGTCAATTAGCCATGTACAGCCGCTGGTGGAGAACCGAAGATAGGTACCAGACCTTTGAAGTTGCGATGTGTTAAGAAGAGTATCTCGTGGAGGGAGTTCCCGAATCGAGTGAAGCCAAACGATGTAGGAGAATTTGTTTATCATGGTGTCCCAGTTTAGCTTGATCATCAGACGAATGGAGTTGGCGAAAATAATGCCCAAGATCTTCACGGTGTTCACTGTTCGTAGCCACGAAACGTTCATAGTGTTCGATCTGCTGGTGTCGCCAATGTCCACTGAGAGTGTTTTCTCTAGATTGAGTTTCGCGCCAGATACACTCTCAAAACGCGAGAATATTGCATTCGTGTCGATAATGCTCTGAGAATTTGTTGCGATAATGCTGATGTCATCGGCATAAGCGACGACCAGATTGTTGCCGCGGACACTTTCAAGTTTGCTAATGAGTGGCTGTAGGTAGATAGCAAAGAGCAGGCTAGACATAGGATCACCTTGGCGAACCGATCGTTCTATCGGGAAAGCCGCTGTCAGATGGCCGTTCACTAGTAACCGAGATGATGAGAGGCTAGATATGCGAGCGAGTAGGTCAACGAAGTCCCGATTTATCCCGAGTGAGCACATGGTCCGATGTAGGAAGACGTGTCGAACTCGATCAAAAGCATGTTCGAGATCAAAGCTGATCAACTTGGCGCTCTGTTTTTGTCTGATCAGCTGTGCCAAGCGGTCCTTGATGGAGAGTGTGGCTTGGAAAATGTTATGCGGGGGGTTCGCACATTTTTGAGCTCCACTAAGGACTCGGTGTGCTTGAGTTATTTTTTCGAGCCTGGATTTTAGAATACGTGAGAACATTTTATAATCGCAGTTTAAAAGAGAAATCGGTCTGTAATTTCGTGCGGATTCGCCGTTTCCTCCTTTTTTCACTAATACAATTGTCCCGTTGACGAATTGCGGGGGGAAGCGTTGTAGTAGTGCCTCGTTTAATATTAAATTGAGCTCACGATGGATAATGTCAAATGTTCTCAAATAGAACTCATTGGGTATTCCGTCGCTCCCTGGAGATTTTCTGCGAGCTGCTTCCCTTATAGCTAAAGATATTTCTGCCGTGCTGATCTCAGTCATGCTAGTTTCATTTGATTGGTCATTTTCAGGAACGGTGCGGTTGCACTCAAAAATATCGTCGATCGTGTAGCGTTGCTCTCTCTCTGAGTAAAGCCTTTGGTAATAATCTAGTAGGTGGTGCTCGATTGATTCGGATGAGTCGTAGCTTTCGTTTTGCTCACCGCGCAAGTGTGTTATGATAGTTCTTTTTTTCCTCCGCTCTCCTAGATGAAACACAGATAAGGCTTCCCCGGTGACATATGGCTCGTTGATCCGCATAAAATTGTGTGTAAATTCTCGCTGAAGTGCAAGCATCTTACCCTTCACCAGTTTAATAGTGGCAAGTGCGGTGGAGTCGTGTAAATACCTATCGTAGGCTTGTTGCAGTTCTGTATAAAGGCGTTGGGATTCACGATGAAAGACGTCGTGAACGATCTTCGATTTCCATCTAAAAAAAAGATTTAATTTTTGGTTTCACGTAGTCGATCCACCAGTCCATCCAAGACGGGTAGTATCTCTTCTGTCGAGTCCAGAACTGCCATTGATATCGAAATTCGTTGATGTTTTCAGCTGTCAGTAGATGTGGACGGAGGGTCCAGAAGCCTCGACCTGTCTCTCTTCCGAGGTTGGAAAGGCACATGCGCATGGTGACTGCTTTGTGGTCAGAAAAACAACAAACGTGTGTGTCGATAGTTCGCAGCTGGTTTCGTTCACCGACGCTGACATAGATGCGATCAAGTCTGGCCGAAGAGTTGTGGGAGATGTGTGTGGGCCCTGCAGAGTGGGGTTGCAGTACTTCCCAGACGTCTACGAGTTGAAGCTGCTGAATAGTTCGCTGAAGTGTTGGACTATGGTTGTATCCTGATGCATCGCATTGCCGTACTACACAGTTGAAATCCCTGCCAGTATCACGTTGGGTGACATTCATAAACCATCCACCTTTACGTTTTTCATTCTAATATTTGTAGAGTATGCTAGCTAGTACTGTTGTGTGTCGATCTGTACTGAAGAATCCCTCGAATGTTTTATAACGGCGCTGTAATGAATGAAAGAGAGCGAGCCCGGAGAGAATCTCTCAATTGTAGATTCGCCCTAATGAAAAAAACCCTAGACTTAGTGTTCAACAAATTGATTCATGTCTGTTTGTCGGTGGTGTTCAACATTGCATCCAACATATTAACATCTACCTTAACAAACCTTGGTTTTGACTTGCTCCCTTCCTGGAATACCTTCGTTTTAGTTTTGACGTTTAATACGAAATGTAAACAAAAACAAAATTAATGTTGGCAAATGCTGCTTCGTAAAACATTCATAAAGTTGGTTGAAATAAGTGGATATTAGAAGTACTGGATTATTTTCTATAACATACAGTAAATAAAAGACAAACTGAGTGTGTTATCATTGCAGCGATGGATATCAAAAACGAGGTTAAAACAACCGATAAGGATTTTGAGAAGAAGAAATTCGTCGTGCGTAATGCATCTGATGTTCAACGGGCCAAGCTGGAGAAGCTGATGAAAAATCCGGTGAGTAAAATAACGATTTTGTTCCATTGCTATCCAACTAAGCATAATATTCCTCGATGTTCTTATTATTTCCAACTTGGATTGATCAAATCTGAAATAAAAATCAAATTTATTTTCGCTTTCTACAGTCCTACTACTGCCCATAAAAATCATAACTGTCCTAGAGTCCCTCTAAACTGTCCCATATAGATTATTTTCGAAAATAGTGTAACCACTGTCAGTAACCTACTGTTGTTTTATTCAGCTATTCCATTTAAACTGAGTGTGTTTGTTCTGTTGTAGTTTAAAGGAATCTGCACCATTTTCTAGTGCGTGTAGTTTATTTTAAGAAAAACGTGATACGGATTAAATCACTATTAGAAATGGATGTCTTGGTTATATCTAACATATCAAGTTATCATATGAATATATTAAGTGCAATGTTTTGAAACCATTCATTAGGTTTAAAAATTGGTTGCCAAAAATAGTCAACATTATCGAAGCCGACATTGGTATTTTATAAGAATCATTATTACTCAGAATCTTATCAAATGTTCTTGTAAACTTTATTTATTTAATCAATTCATTTTAGGAAAAACCCGTCATCATCCCCGAGGGACCAAGAGAGCGTGACTTCTCCAATGCCATTCCGTCGTTTGTGCGAAATGTGATGGGCTCGAGCGCTGGAGCTGGTTCCGGCGAGTTTCACGTCTATCGCCATCTGCGTCGGAAGGAGTATGCCCGGCAAAAGCACATTCAGGAGAAAAGTAGATCCGAGCAGATGGACGATGACTTTCAGCAGAGGCTAGAGCAAAACAGGCGAGACACTGACGAAAAGACGGCCAAAAAACGGGCTAAGCGGCTGAAAAGGAAAGCGAAGCTGAAGGCTGCTAGGGGCAAAAAACCTAGGAAGGAAGAGAAGGAGGACAATACCGATAGTGAAGAGGATCAGGAAGAAGAGGACGAGGAGGAAGATGTGGGAGATAAAGTAAAAGTAGTGGAAGATCATGAAAAACGAGAAGCAGAAGAAAATCAGGAGAAACCGGAGCAAGTGAAGGAGAATGATGGAAATTCAAAAGTAGAGGAAAAAGTAGAAGCGAAGGTATCCGATGCAGAAGAAGTACAACCAACAGAACAGGAAGAGAAACATGATGATGACGAGAAAGAAGAAAAACAAAATGAGCAAAATCTCACTGAAAAATGTAATGAGGATAATAGCGAGGATGTCAATAATAAAGAAAAATAAATGATCTCAGAGTTTTAAAACATGTAGTTTCATCCCAGGCACTGCTTCTTCTTCTTCTTCTTCTTCTTCTTCTTTAGCATTTCAAGCTTATTGCTTTCACAATTAGCTTATTGCTTGCTCTCAACTTAGTGTTCTAGATGCGCTTCCACAGTTATTATTTAAGAGCTTTCGATGCCAGGTACCATTTTTGCATTAGTATGATTGTTTTTTTTAAATAATCATTTATTTGTACAGGCTCAATCGAATTAACTTTACAGAGCCAAATTTTCATACTTTTATACATCATTTATCTTAAAACTAAAGTTAGGAGGATAGAGCCGATTACTCGCGGCCGTCTTGAGGTGAATAAGAATTACAAATTACTGATGGGAAAGGGGGTGGGAATTCAAAGTATGGTTTACATAACACATTAAATTCTAAATTATCTAAACACTTATAACTATAGTATGATTGTGTGGCAAGCGTGGCCAGGGAGTCAAGAAATTTTCCTTAACGAAAAATTCCTAGACCAGAGCGGGAATCGAACTCAGCCACCTCCAGCATGGTGTTGCCTTGTAGCTGCACCTTTACTGACTGAGCTAAGGGAGGACCCCCCAGGCACTGCTTGTCTGTGGCTAATGTGTTTAATCATAAAACAGATTCTACCTCTGTGATGGCGGCCACATCAGTTGATCACCGTTTCCGTCCTGGTTAAGACCAATGCTGGCAAATCTCGTGGCCGTTACGCGACAATGAAAAAACAGGTCATCTCACTATTCCCAGAAGTTCGGAACTATTCTTTTCAACCATCATGAAGTTATGAGATTTATTCTCATTCGATTTTCTTTCCTAAATTTCTAGCTAGTCTACTTGCATTTAGCCAACCAATAGTATGTAAACGATTGAGTGCACATTTTCACTTATGTTTTGCGATGAAACTAAAAATAATATCAAGTACATTTATCATTTGTAATAGCGTGACAAAAACACTATCACGAGCTATCATGACGAAAAAATCAATGAGATTCCATCATCGTGTCTTGCCCGGTGAGATTTACGTATTTCGGTAAAAAGTGTCCATTTTTCATTGAGAGCGACATTTCTAGGGTTTTTTTTTCATTAGGGCGAATCTACAACTGAGAGATTTTCTCCAGGCTCGCTCTGTTTAATTCATTACAGCGCCATTATAAAACTTACGAGGCATTCTTTAGTACAGATCGAAACACAATAGTGCTGGCTAGCATACTCTACAAATAGTAGAATGAAAAACGTAAAGGTGATTGGTTTATGAATGAAATAGAGCGAGCCCGGAGAGAATCTCTCAATTGTATATTCGCCCTAATGAAAAAAACAAACTAGATTTGTCAGCCCTTGTTACGACAATAACCTTTAGTCAACTAAACTAACTATTTCCTTTATAGTTTTTACAATATGTCTGATGGTAAAACTCCAAATAACCATAAAGGGTGATACGGTCAAAATTTGGTCAATATCAACTTGACGTATTTTTTTCAATTTTGCATTTAAAAAACCTGAACACCCCTCATTTTGAAGGTGTGTGTGTAGAATGTTGCTCCTATTTTGATTTTGGAATTCACTCTTCAGTTGTCAAAATGCCGTCCAAGCAAGAAGAGCAGCGTATCAAAATTTTGCTCGCGCATCGAGAAAATCCGAGCTACTCGCACGCAAAGTTGGCAAAATCGCTAAAAGTTGCCAAATCAACCGTTACAAATGTAATTAAAGTGTTTGGGGAACGTTTGTCGACAGCCAGGAAGTATGGATCGGGGGGAAATCGAAAACCGGAAGCCGCTGAGACGACAAAGAGAGTTGCCGGTAGTTTCAAGCGAAACCCTAACCTATCTTTCCGAGATGCCGCAAATAAGCTGGGTGTATCGTCTACAACCGTGCATCGAGCCAAAAACGAGCCGGACTATCGACTTACAAGAAGGTAGTGACTCCAAATCGCGATGATAAACAAAATACGACGGCCAAAGCGCGATCCCGGAAGCTGTACACGACGATGCTGACGAAGTTTGACTGCGTGGTAATGGACGACGAAACCTACGTCAAAGCCGACTACAAGCAGCTTCCGGGACAGGAGTTTTATACGGCAAAGGAAGGGGAAAGGTAGCAGATATTTTCAAGCACACGAAACCGTCAAAGTTCGCAAAGAAATATCTGGTTTGGCAAGCCATCTGTACCTGTGGCTTGAAAAGCAGCATTTTCATAGCTTCCGGGACCGTCAACCAAGAAATTTACGTGAAAGAGTGTTTGAATAAACGTCTGCTGCCTTTCCTGAAGAAACACGGTTGTTCCGTACTGTTTTGGCCGGATTTGGCATCTTGCCATTACGGTAAAAAGGCCATGGAGTGGTACGCCGTCAACAACGTGCAGGTGGTTCCCAGCGACAAGAACCCTCTCAACACGCCAGAGCTCCGCCCAATTGAGAAATACTGGGCTATTGTCAAGCGGAACCTAAAGAAGACCAAAAAAACTGCTAAGGACGAGCAGCAGTTCAAGGCAAACTGGCTTTCTGCGGCGAAGAAGGTGGACAAGGTGGCTGTACAAAATCTGATGGCAGGGGTCAAGCGTAAGGCCCGGCAATTCGGATTTGGAAAAGCGGAAGCCTAACTGAATATTTTTCCTGAATTTTATACTAATTGAACTTGAAAAGAAATTTAATTTGATTTTTTAAATAAACGATTTCACCTATTTACACGCGTTTTCCCTTGACCAAATTTTGACCGTATCACCCTTTATTCTGAATAGGTAGTTAAGTTCAGTTACCATAGAAAATGATAATGTTTGGTTTTTCACCCTCGGCTAGATTTTTCACCGTTATGAGGCGGGTAGGCTTATTTCCTACGTTCGGAACCCATGTAAATTAAATGTGGCTGTCACTTTTCCTTGTGGAATAATATTCCGTTCGATTATTCCGGCAAGGAATACTGACATTTCACCCGTACTGGAGCTGTCGTCAATTACAAATAGCAAACATTATTTCAGGCCTTTAATTGTCAGCCTAGTAAGCAGGGTTAAGCAATCAAAATAACACTAAAAATATACTAAATATTCATGATATAATAAACAACGGGAAAAGGGATGGACCATCAGGACACCCAAGTGAATCGATCTGAATATGTAGCATGGGACTGCCCCCTCCCTATTGTTAACATTTCGCGGAACGAAGGCAGTCTCTTCGACTCCATTTATTGGGTTTATTCTATCAAGGGGTCAATTCTATACTCTCTGGATGCCGTTTTTCTGTCATATCGGCTTAGCTTGGGTTCTAGTTTTCGATCTACACCTTAAACGCTGTTTAAAATAGATATTGTTTTATTTTTATATTTAATACAAGCTGAACCCGGTGCGAGCGATGCTACACAACTAAATGTATGAAAATTGAATAGAACTATTGCATTTACGATAGTTTTTCGGAATGATTTTTGATAATATATTTTTATTTGCTAATGTGTGACTTCGATTATAGAGTTTTATTTTTGAATTTTGTTTTTGTTTATAAGTTTTTAATTTTATCCTCTATGGTTTTTCTTTCTTTTTCTTCATTTCATAGACAAAAATGGTATTTTCAAACTACGCCCTATCCTGTCAGTTTGGACGTAATTTTCTTTTGCATAGCCTTAAACTAACTTCTTTTGCATAATGTAGCACACAGAGTAACTCAACCATCTCCTTTTCTTGACTAAGAAGGGGTATCAGAACAGGCTTCTACTCGAGAAATACACATTTTGTGTTTTAGTTGCCTGTATAATTCTCATGTCTGGTTGAA
>JASCZW010008168.1:0-54186 GCA_034211315.2 Aedes japonicus
CATGATTTTTTGGCCGAAAGATTTGTAGCCCACCGCAGTCTGGAACGTTTTTTTTTAGCATTTCAAGCTTATTTCTTTCACAATTTGCTTATTGCTTGCTCTCAACTTAGTGTTCTAAATGCACTTCCACAGTTATTAATTGAGAGCTTTCGATGCCAGGTACCATTTTGCATAAGTATGATGGTTTGGCATGTACAATCATACGCTAAAGGGTGATACGGTCAAAATTTGGTCAAGGGAAAACGCGTGTAAATCGGTGAAATTGTTTATTTTAAAAATCAAATTAAATTTCTTTTTCAAGTTCAATTAGTATAAAATTCAGGAAAAATATTCAGTTAGGCTTCCGCTTTTCCAAATCCGAATTGCCGGGCCTTACGCTTGACCCCTGCCATCAGATTTTGTACAGCCACCTTGTCCACCTTCTTCGCCGCAGAAAGCCAGTTTGCCTTGAACTGCTGCTCGTCCTTAGCAGTTTTTTTGGTCTTCTTTAGGTTCCGCTTGACAATAGCCCAGTATTTCTCAATTGGGTGGAGCTCTGGCGTGTTGGGAGGGTTCTTGTCCTTGGGAACCACGTTGTTGGCGGCGTACCACTCCATGGCCTTTTTACCGTAATGGCAAGATGCCAAATCCGGTCAAAACAGTACGGAACAACCGTTTTTCTTCAGGAAAGACAGCAGACGTTTATTCAAACACTCTTTCACGTAAATTTCTTGGTTTACAGTCCCGGAAGCTATGAAAATGCTGCTTTTCAAGCCACAGGTACAGATGGCTTGCCAAACCAGATATTTCTTTGCGAACTTTGACAGTTTCGTGTGCTTGAAAATATCTGCTACCTTTCCCCTTCCTTTTGCCGTATAAAATTCCTGTCCCGGAAGCTGCTTGTAGTCGGCTTTGACGTAGGTTTCGTCGTCCATTACCACGCAGTCAAACTTCGTCAGCATCGTCGTGTACAGCCTCCGGGATCGCGCTTTGGCCGTCGTATTTTGTCTATCATCGCGATTTGGAGTCACTACCTTCTTGTAAGTCGATAGTCCGGCTCGTTTTTTGGCTCGATGCACGGTTGTAGACGATACACCCAGCTTATTTGCGGCATCTCGGAGAGATAGGTTAGGGTTTCGCTTGAAACTACCGGCAACTCTCTTTGTCGTCTCAGCGGCTTCCGGTTTTCGATTTCCCCCCGATCCAGACTTCCTGGCTGTCGACAAACGTTCCCCAAACACTTTAATTACATTTGTAACGGTTGATTTGGTAACTTTTAGCCAACTTTGCGTGCGAGTAGCTCGGATTTTGGCGATGCGCGAGCAAAATTTTGATACGCTGCTCTTCTTGCTTGGACGGCATTTTGACAACTGAAGAGTGAATTCCAAAATCAAAATAGGAGCAACATTCTACACACACACACCTTCAAAATGAGGGGTGTTCAGGTTTTTTAAATGCAAAATTGAAAGAAATACGTCAAGTTGATATTGACCAAATTTTGACCGTATCGCCCTTTATGCCCAGGAGTCGAGAAATTTTCCTTAACGAAAAATTCCTAGACCAGACCGAACCCAGCCACCTCCAGCATGGTGTTGCTTTGTAGCTGCGCCTTTACTGACTGAGCTAAGGGAGGACCCCGTTCCAGTCTGGAACGTAACCCGTTTGTATATTCGATTTGGGAATATGTAGAAGCACTGGCCAGCAAAGCATCTTACTAGTCTGTAGTCACACATAGCAGTTGGTGTCGGAGACTACGTTTGAAATGCGTGTGCTAGCTTCCGGCTTAGGGATTGATAAACAAAATGCACACAATGAGAAAATTTGTTTGAAAGGACCTAATAAAGGTAAGTGTACTCGAAAATGTTGATATTTCTTAAATAAAAGGTGATACGGTCAAAATTTGGTCAAGGGAAAACGCGTGTAAATCGGTGAATTCGTTTATTTTAAAAATCAAATTAAATTTCTATTTCAAGTTCAATTAGTATAAAATTCAGGAAAAATATTCAGTTAGGCTTCCGCTTTTCCAAATCCGAATTGCCGGGCCTTACGCTTGACCCCTGCCATCAGATTTTGTACAGCCACCTTGTCCACCTTCTTCGCCGCAGAAAGCCAGTTTGCCTTGAACTGCTGCTCGTCCTTAGCAGTTTTTTGGTCTTCTTTAGGTTCCGCTTGACAATAGCCCAGTATTTCTCAATTGGGTGGAGCTCTGGCGTGTTGGGAGGGTTCTTGTCCTTGGGAACCACCTGCACGTTGTTGGCGGCGTACCACTCCATGGCCTTTTTACCGTAATGGCAAGATGCCAAATCCGGCCAAAACAGTACGGAACAACCGTGTTTCTTCAGGAAAGGCAGCAGACGTTTATTCAAACACTCTTTCACGTAAATTTCTTGGTTGACAGTCCCGGAAGCTATGAAAATGCTGCTTTTCAAGCCACAGGTACAGATGGCTTGCCAAACCAGATATTTCTTTGCGAACTTTGACAGTTTCGTGTGCTTGAAAATATCTGCTACCTTTCCCTTCCTTTTGCCGTATAAAACTCCTGTCCCGGAAGCTGCTTGTAGTCGGCTTTGACGTAGGTTTCGTCGTCCATTACCACGCAGTCAAACTTCGTCAGCATCGTCGTGTACAGCCTCCGGGATCGCGCTTTGGCCGTCGTATTTTGTTTATCATCGCGATTTGGAGTCACTACCTTCTTGTAAGTCGATAGTCCGGCTCGTTTTTGGCTCGATGCACGGTTGTAGACGATACACCCAGCTTATTTGCGGCATCTCGGAGAGATAGGTTAGGGTTTCGCTTGAAACTACCGGCAACTCTCTTTGTCGTCTCAGCGGCTTCCGGTTTTCGATTTCCCCCGATCCAGACTTCCTGGCTGTCGACAAACGTTCCCCAAACACTTTAATTACATTTGTAACGGTTGATTTGGCAACTTTTAGCGATTTTGCCAACTTTGCGTGCGAGTAGCTCGGATTTTCGCGATGCGCGAGCAAAATTTTGATACGCTGCTCTTCTTGCTTGGACGGCATTTTGACAACTGAAGAGTGAATTCCAAAATCAAAATAGGAGCAACATTCTACACACACACACCTTCAAAATGAGGGGTGTTCAGGTTTTTTAAATGCAAAATTGAATGAAATACGTCAAGTTGATATTGACCAAATTTTGACCGTATCGCCCTTTATGTGCAACTTGGGATTTCTGGTGGGTGTTGGCCAAATTTGGATTTTTCAGATATAATCCTAAATGGGTTACAGAGTATTTTTCATACATCCAGTAACCTTACGTCCGTGCTCCATCACAGTATTTTCTATTGTGATGTGTCCAACTCAATGGGTAAATTGAAGTGAAGGTGAATTTGAAAGAAGGGGAACTTGGAGTAGAGCACACGTACCCACTGGTTGACGCTAAATATTGGCCAACGTGCTTTTGCACATTTGTTTGAAGATTTGTTGAGCGACACGGGTTTCCGAATACAAAGTTCAAATGCCGTACTGTATCAGTGCCCAGACTTTTTGTTGGTGAATCTGAACACTTTTCAAACCACAAACTAGCATGCAATTTTGAGCTTGTAAATTTGTGGTGGCATAAATTTGAGAGGATTCATGGATTTCTTTTACAATTTTTCCAGGTTGTAACATTCCGCTCATTTGTATGTTAGGCGGTGGGAATTTCTTTCGTGATATCGGATCGGTAGATTTACATTTAGGTTATAAAGAGCAGCTGAGCCGAAGAGATAAATAGAGGTGAGCTTTCAGATGATTTGTTTATAGATCAAACCAATAATTAACCTTCAAACATTATATGTAATCAGTAACAATGAATCGTGACAGTGATAGCATAGATCAGTAAAACTTCAAGATTTAGGGGCTATTAAGTAGGACATCCGTCTCAGTTCATCTGATAGAGCTCGAATGGGCTTCAGCTTACAAAAAAAGACAAGGTATTATAGTCATTTGTTCAATGACATTTTTTCACTATTCTCGTTCGAAGCTCATTTCAGCTAAAAGTATCCAGTACATAGTTATAATCATCGACAGCCCACAACAATAACTCTTGGTATCTTTGCAGAGCAGTGACTTAGCTTTTTAACCATCCGGGGAAATGAAAGGATTCTACTTATATCTTTGTTCTCGGTTCTGTTTCTTGTTAGGCAACAAACAGTTTGTTTCTACCAAATTTTGAAGACAATATCTTGGATCCTGTTTTATTTTGTCTATTTTGTTTTGTTTGGTTTTTTGTTATGCTTGTCTCTTAGCAGTCACAATTCAAGGTAACTCCTTCTTACTAAATTTTCCATATCAATCTCCACCTATCCTAAACCATCTAGGTGCAGATCGGCTAATCAATAACAATTTTTATTTTTTTTCCAGCAGAAACGTTTGGGTTTGATGAAGTGTTGGGTTTGGATGGTTAAGGGGAATGTTTGAGAGAGAATTTATTGTTGGCCAATGCAGGACACCTTCTACGTTTTCATTTGGTTGGAATAAATATTAAGTTGGGTTTATGAGATGTTTTTAAAAATCAAAATTCAAGCGGTATAAACCTGGACATGTTAATCGGTTCCATTATGAAAAGTTTCTAATGTTTATAATATTTTGAAGGATTCGGTTCGGGGTTTTCAAATTATTATGGCCAAATGAGTGCTATACAAATTACTACCGGCTAGCCGTTTTACACACGGGTTTCTCAAAACTTTTTATGTAATAAGTATTTTAGTTAGGCAAAGATAAATTAATGTACCAGAAACTGGACGGACACTTGCGCCTATCCAGTGGAGGACCCGGATACGACCACCCATGTGAGTCTAGAGTTTCGCACAAGCTGACGAGTGCAACGGGAAGGACTATAGGTGTATAGACCTGGGGGTGAGTCCCCGGATACGTAATCTTAGCAGGAAAGCACGGACTATACACTGAACAATTACAATTACAATTACAATATGTGCAACTTGGGATTTGAAAGCAATACCATAAATGTTTTTTCCTGCCACACCCTGTAGGTCTTACGTTGATAATTTGGTAAAAAATAAAATGGTTGAAGTCGACATAGTATGACATTCGTTGTAATTGTAACTGTAGTTTTTTTTTAGGTAAACTTATCTGAATAACATTCGACCTAGTGGAACCTCGATTGTGCTTCGGACGTTACATCACGTGTTTTAGCGGCTGTTCTTAACATGCTTGTGCATTCACACCCCTGGTAGTTGCAGTTACCATGGCAACTAATAACTCAAACAATGTCCTGAGTGGCATGGATTCCCTTCCCTGCTGGTGAACAACATTTACCGTCGGCGTTTAGCAGAAGAGGGGCACAACTCACAATCTTAATTTTCATCGTCTGTTAAATCAGATTCCGAAAATAACCTACATATCCGTGATAAGTTTGTCAACATTTGGATATTTAGATGTGGGTATTTTCAATTAAATGTGTTTCATTAATGTCACCCAAAATGCAACCGAGACTTTCAGAATAAGTATTAGTAGTCAAGTCAAATAATGAAACCAAATGTTTTGGACATGTGCCGCTATTGAGTGAAACTAACGATAAGTTCCAACTTAGCTGAACTCTACTGATTTCAGTCAGTGAGAGACTGAACTGGCTGGCGGCAGTCCTTCCGTACGCTAAGTGGTGCCAACTGTTTTGAAACTACAGTCAGTGGATTTAGAATGGTGAAATTTTAATGGCATTGGATTGCTGCCTCCCTGAAGGAGCTCGTTCACCGAAGTCTTGTTGTTGTTCGCTTATGCAATTTATGAATTCTTCATCGGGTGCAATCTGGGTTGTGCAAACTTGTGAAAAAGTTCAGTTCTGTTCATGTTCCCTGTTCGGTTGGAGCTAATAAACTTTGCCTTCTTCGTCGTCTTGGATTAGTGATTGCTGCAACAACATAGAAACTATTGTACTCGAGCTATGTACCCCTCGCAATGCAAGCGTGTATGGATTGGGAAATAACAAACTCACTGGCTGCCATTAGGAACGGCATATCCGCATTGTATCCCAGCCGCTACTGTGGCCTTGGCAAAATAGTACTACCTCAAGGAAAGGACACGCTGGCTGGTACCACAAAAGAGTCGAATTGAGCCATCGAAGTTAGTCGGCAGTTATCTACTGGTGCTGTGTGATCGAACAAAGTCCCGACGACTATGGCCAAGCCAGGAACCAGCCACTGATTCAGATGTGGTTTTATTAGACAGGAAAGTTACCTGTCCCAGAATCATCAACAGCCCAAGGTTGGTGACCTTGACATCGTTTCCTGTGACTGTGTGAATAGCTTAGTAAATTCAACCATGGGTCTCTTCGATAAATTGGCCAACATGTTGAAGATCAAGAAGGAACAGATCAACATTCTGGTTGTCGGGTTAAACAACAGCGGCAAATCGACCATTGTGAACCACTTCAAGAATCCGGACGAACGGGCATCGATCATTGTACCAACGGTTGATTTAACGTGGAACGATTTCAGAGTGAGTTTTTTAAATTTATGAATTATGCTAATTAGAAGCAGAAGCACTGGTCAGTGGATCCTGGTAACATGTTGTTTTTAAATCCTTGTAACATGTGTCGTGTGAATGTGTGTATAACTTGTAGAAGAACTTTACATATCCAGCAGAAGGTGGTGCTAGGTCGTTTATCACCTTTATGCAATCTGTGTGCGCCATTCTTGTTTGATGCTCAAGGTTTATCGATTTTCACCAAACAAATGACGAGACGTCACGACCTGATGTAGTACGCTTATATATGTTCATTCAGAAGGTAGGAGGCGGTAGGTGCACCCGTTATGGCCACAGTTTTTCATTCAAAGTTTAAGTGTAAGCTGGAGTCAACATAATACTTTTGTTGTTCTTAATATTATACATAGCATATAAATTCACACGTCCTCAAATAATAAATACATTTTTGTTAAACTGTGTGCAAGCCATATCAACTATCCGTTAATTTTTGAGTCCACACACTGCCGGTGTAATGTAAATCGATTCTTGTTAAATGCGAGAAATCAGGTGCCCAGGGTGAAGTAAACTCACTTAGTCTTTTGCAGTTTTATAATCTTTGTTACAGGATAATATCAGATCGTTTGAAATGAATTTTAGTCCCGTAACTCGCTCGCTGTGATTACAAACACTATCGGGAAACGGTCCCGGTCAATCTCTTCAGCCGGGCCGGTGAAGAAACCACTGTCCAACAACAAGTTCGCGTTCGAACTGTGCTTTTCCAGCCTTCAAGAAGAAGAAACAAGTCTCGCCTTCCTTCGTGAATGGTTTCCCGTAAGACCGCGGAGCATCGGTTTATCTCTAAATCGATCAGGACTTCAAATGTAGCATCCGTATAGGTTCAGAAGGGTACAACTAGATGGTTTCGTCAATGAACCATCACATCAGTGGTCCCGGCTCTGCTGGAGAAGAATAGGCTGGAGTATTTCATCTACGACATCGAGGCCGAAGAAACACTAAAGATAGTTCGGAGTAGCCTGTTGGATTTGCAATCAATCTGGTCCGACATATGTTTGGAGGTGGGGACGGCACAAGAGCTGGATGTCACCAAATGTACCAAGTGTACGAAGTTTTGTGCCAGTACCAAAAACTGCACATGTCACCACGCTGCATTCGATACGGCCAGTCGCATAAAACCGATGTCTGCGACCCATTGAAAGCTGCCGATCCAGTCTGTGACAACTGTAGAGCTGCCCAGATGGCAACTTGCAGCACATGCCCGAAGCGCACCGAGTTCATTGCAATTCGGAAAAGTCTATCAACCAACAAGGCCACTTCCTAGCATCACCCAACGGCGTCCAATGCCATTGCTTCCGCCGCTTCCACTCAGACATCGCTTTGCTTCAGCTGTTGCGTCTATTCCATCGACTTCTGGAGTGCCCAACCCTCGCGCAAGCACAAGTCATCAACCGATGACCCCGTCTCCCCAGGATTTTCCTAGAATCATCATAGCTCTCCTTCCGCGAGCGATGTTTTATCATTAATAGCCGAAGAACTAGTTACCCTCGTACATGAGGTAATCACCAGCATGCAAACATGCAAGACCCGGTTTGAACAGCTTCATGCTGCCGTAGCCTTAATTAGAAAGCTTGATACCTGAGGGGCGAAAGTAGTGAGCATATCGACTTTCTGTACTCCAAGAAAGTCAACATCGTCATCATTACCGAAACGCTCCTGAAGCCGGCAATCTACATCTACCGTCCCAATTTCCATCTTGTGAGGCTTAATCGAATCAGTTCTCGAGAAGGAGGAGTAGCCATGGCTCTAAGAAGGAATATCTGCTACCGATTGGTGCCGAGCTTCGATCTATCGAAGTCGTACTAGTGGAAGTGTCTACTCCTATCGGGTCAATCACGAGCATCGCGGCCTACTACCTGCCCGAACCACCAGCTGAGAGCTCGTGTCGAAAACTGAAATCATTTCGTTTTGTTTGGGTTTTACATGGGATTTCAGTTTGCAAGTGATGCAGGTTTTCCTTTTCATCTTTGATAGTGTGATTAATTAATTATTATTCTAAGTTGCTAGCCTTGAAGGCTTGTTTGAGTATGTACCACCTTGGTGGAGTAGGTTTGGTTTAAAATTGGAAAGACTACCTAAAAACTACTTCTATCTTAACCTACTATTTACACTAATCCTACTATTTACATTTAACCTACTATATACAAGCTGCTGACGAGAGCATGCTCGAAAGTGCTACATTTCTGTACAAATTTGTTTGTGATTGTGGCTATTTTTTCGTCTATTTTTAAGATGTCTGCCTCCTGGTGGAGGTCTGTGATCCTGGTGTCATAAGGACGATCCAGGATCATCCTCAGAGCACGGTTTTGGGCGACTTGGACCTTGTTCCTGTGAGTCTGCGCGCATGATTCCCACACCGGCGCTGCAAAAAGTAGCGCGGGTGCTATGATTTGTTCGTAGACGGCCAGTTTGTTAGTCCTAGAGAGGTGGGATCTGCGACAAATTAGCGGATACAGGCACCTAACTAGGGCGGAAAACTTAGCTACGACCCTATCTATATGCGAGCGGAAGAGAAGCTTTTCATCAAACATCAACCCTAGGTAGATGACTTTGGTGGACCACTCAACCCTTGTGCTGTCCATGGTAATGGTGCAATCCGGACGGGGCTTGCGTTTGTCGGAATATCGGTGCAGAAACATTATTGTTTGGGTTTTGGAGGCATTGATTTTGATTTTCCAGGTTTTAGCATAGTCAGCAAAGGTGTCTAGGGATCGCTGGAGTTTGGTGGTGATTTCAAGGGACTTTCGGCCCTTGACGGCAATGGCTGTGTCATCTGCAAACAGAAAGAACACGCATCCGTCGCCGAGAGGGGGAATGTCCGAGGTGTAGATGCTGTAAAGCAAGGGGCCTAGGAGGCTGCCCTGAGGAACTCCTGCAGGGATGGAGAAGGTGTCTGAGAGACAGTTATTTATCGAAACCCTAAACGACCTTTGCTGAAGGTAGTTACGGGTGATTTTGATGAGATGATGAGGAAAGTTGAAGTTGCAAAGCTTGTACACAAGCCCGTCGTGCCAGACATTGTCAAACGCCTTCTCGACGTCTAACAATGCCATGGCTGTGGACTTGGATACAGCTTTGTTTCTTCGGATGAGGTTCATCACCCGTACTAGCTGATGTGTAGTGGAATGGCCTTTCCGAAACCCAAACTGCTCCGGAAGAAGGATGTTGTGTTCCTCGACAAACGCAAGCGGTTGAGAATTAGTTTCTCGAACAATTTGCTCAGCGCTGAGAGAAGGCTGATGGGTCTATAACTTGTGGGTGAAGTTGGATCTTTGCCGGGTTTGAGGATTAGGATGATTTTTGCCATCTTCCAGATGCTTGAAAAATAGTGCAACTCCAAGCATCTGTTGAAGATGGCACTCAGTAAAGAGTAGACTTTGATGGCAAGTCTTTTAAGTATTAAGTTGAATACTCTGTCAAACCCGGGAGCCTTCATGTTTTTGGAGAACTTCAGCGCTGAGCAAATGTGTCCTACGGTGATTCTATCCTCCGGAGGAACGACACAAGGGGAGGCATCCAGATTTTGGACGCATTGTTCAACCTGACCTTCGAGCGGACTTAGGATAGTGGAGCCAAGCAGATGCGACGAAGCGATGTGATTGCCAATCGCATTTGCTTTCTCCTGAGGGGTAATTAAAATATTGTTTGCGACCTTGAGCGGAGGAACAGGTTTGGGATGAGTTTTTAGGACCTTAGCAACCTTCCAGAATGGTCTGGAGCGGTCGTCCAGGTTTTGAACCATGCGCCCGAAATTTTCATTTCGTAGTGAGACCATTCTGGAAGCAATCTGCCTATTCAGATTGGCCACTTCTTGTTTTTTGTCCAGATCCCCAGTCCTCTGAAACTGGCGTCTACGAACATTTCTTAGGCGGATCAACAGTTGGGTGTGGGAATCAATTGCGACAAACTTACCCCTCACCGGAACTCGTCGCACGCACGTCTCATCAGCCACACCAATGGCTCGTCCTTCCAGTGCTCGGTCGATTTCCTCAATGGTGCCGAGGGGTGGATTCTCGTCGATGTTGTTGTCTACACCCAGTTGACGTGGTGGTAGGAAATCATTTCGGTTCATCTCGCGTGCTATATACTCTCGTTCATATCATAGCCCTGAATGATGAGGGACACGAAAATACAGTACGAAGCAAAATTCTAAAGAGGGGACGGGCCTCAGTTATAAAATCTGACATCTGCAAAAATGCAAAATAATTTTGCAGACTAGGAGTGTGACTATTTATGTATTCATCATGGAATGAAACTAAATGAAATGAAAATAAGAAGACAATTTAAATCATTTGTTACTCGTTCTTGAGGACCCGGATAGGGAAAAACATATTTTTAACCTGTTCATACGAAGATTTGTATGGGAGCAAAAGAAGGTCATTTTTAAGTAAAAAATTGAACTACCTATACTAATAGCACTTACTTGTAATTCCAATGCAAAAATTTTGTATTTTTTTTTAATCGAATGGTTCATTCAGGACGTCGTTGGCCTCAGTTGAACGAAATTTATTAGCGCTCAAAAACCTTTCACTTTAGCGTAAACCGCTCATTTTTCTAAATTTTGAAATGACACCCAGTATAGAAAAGAGAAAAGTAGTCCTACGTTAAAAAAAAACAAGCCGAAAACTGTTCGTCCCGTTGCTCTGTATCACAAAATCCCGACCAATCCCTATTAATAATATAGATAACAGAATCGCGGTTGATGAGGTGATAGTTGCGGTAAAATCCACTTAGAACATGAAGGCCGCTGGATTCGATGGTTTGGCCAACCTCGAGTTACAAAATTTGAGTGTTAACTTCATCGGACACCATTCAGTGATCTTCAACGAGTGCCGGAAGCCGGACTGTGAGAGTAGAAGCGACTTACTCCCGGACCAAGACTCCCGGATAACTAGCTCAGTAGCATGAGATCCCTGGACTGAGTTACATTGTCCTTCGACAATGGCGGAACGGGGACTTCGATTGTCCGAATACAATGGCGAATGGTGGAATGGCGGAGTTTGGACTTGGGTTCATGGGTTGTGATGGCGGTTTGCAGCCGGTGAAGCTACCGGTAGTAGCTTTTCTGGATTAACATTCTAGGATTTTTACTTTAACAGTATATAATTAAAACATCCTACTAATCCTACTAACCCAACTAAAAACTACTAACTAAAAACTCTATAGTTTCAAAAGCATTATGCACAGTATAAAATTGTTGGGCGTTTTAACCAAACAGTTACAGCTGCGTCCCCTTGCGGTGAAAGTTAGTCAAGTCATTGTAATCCACAAAGCTGCTAAAGTTCCGTCCAGTGCCTGAAGCGCCGTCAGAAAAAAAACATCTGCCTTCGACATTCAAAAAAAGTTTGATTATACCTGGTGTTTAAGCTGCATCGATTCAACTTCCCGAACTATCTCGTCAAGACTATCAAGCATTATCTGTCGGACAGAACATTCCAGGTTTTCCTGAATAGCTCCCCGTATGATGCCTTCAACGTTGATGCTTTCGTCCTTCAGGGTAGACTATTAGGTCCTATCCTCTTCAACATCTTCATGTCTGATGTCCCTCTGCTCCCGGGCGGTGGTTTCCTGCTGATGTTTGCTGACGATACTTCTATCGTCTATATGGGTCGAGCTATTCCGGCTCTCGCTTGGAATGAACCTGAATGTTCTGTCCGTATATTTCAGGATTTTCATCAGCACCACGCGCCGAAAGAAAAAAAAACAAAAGATGTATCAAAGCAGCTAAAATACAGGCCATCCTGTTTCTCCATTCAAATTCATCACGGCTTGTTCCGTCTGAGAATGTAAGACTACACCTCAGCAATATACTATGTAGCTGCTGTATAGTCATGAAGAAAATGAATATATTTTTTGGCGAAGGAAGTACAAAGAAGTATCTTTGTTGTTGTTTTGATTCGCTATGTTATTTTGACACAATACTTGAGGGTGTGTTGATTTGAGTTATGTTATTAGGGGCGAATCATTAAGCTTGGGACCGGTGTGCTAGTACTTCCTGATCATTGGTCATTTTCATCATTCTTATCACGTCGACGATCTTCTCTCGGGCGCTAGTGATGTAGAATCTGCAGTTCAAGTAAGGCAGCAAGTAACGTCGATGCTCAAGACTGCTGGCTTTCCGATAAATAAATGCGCATCGAATGTTCCGGAAACTCTACAAGGTGTTCCACCGGAAGAATTAGCCGTTCAACCACTGCATGATTTTCAGGAAGAGCAGGCCGTGTCCACTCTTGCTCTCGTATGGGAGCCAAGAACCGACGCACTTCGGTTCAAAGTCCAGCTACCGTCACCGGCTGCAGTTCTGTCGAAACGAAAGGTGATGTCTTACATCGCACAAAACTTCAACCTACTTGGTCTCGTAGGTCCCACAATTGTAGTCGCCAAACTCTTCATGCAGCGTTTATGGGCATTGAAGTAGAATGGTAAAGATTGTTAGTGAGATACAGCACTTCCATTCAGGCTCCAGGAGGAATGAAAGGTGTTCCATGAAACTCTAGATTTGTTAAGCGAAATTCGTGTCGCACGATTTACTTCTGCCGAACTTCATTTCATCGCTGACGCGTCTCAAGGAGCTCCCGGAGCTTGTTGTTACGTACGAGCCGAAACTAGCGGTGGAGTGTTCGTACAGTTACTGACGGCGAAATCAAAGGTGGCGCCGTTATCCAGTCGACATTCCATCGCTCGGCTGGAGCTCTGTGCTGCACGACTGTCAACGCAGCTGTTCGAGAAAGTAACTTTCGCCCTGAAGATTTCACGTCCTGCTTATTTCTGGACGGACTCCACTACCGTTCTCCATTGGCTACAACCTCCTCCAAGCCGTTAGAAAGCTTTTGTAGCGAACCGAGTGTCACAGATCCAGCATTCGACCGATGTCAGCCACTGGAAATACGTTTCCGGTCTCGACAACCCTGCCGACGATATTTCGCGAGGACTCAGTCCTGTCCACATGCTGCAGTGCAAGCGCTGGTGGAACGACCCAGACTGGTTGTCACTCGATTCAGATCACTGGCCTAATCTCATTCCCACCGACGAAGAAGCAGAGACTACCGCCGAAGAACGAAATGTACCACACGTTGCGATGAGCGTCGTACAGAACGAGTACTCTAACAATCTTTTCGCACGTTACTCCAGTTACTCCAAACTGCACTGCGTTACTGCAATCAATATGCAACTAGCGATTTAAATCGGTTCGTGTGACCTCTCCAAGCACTTTGCAATTGATACATATTTGCGCCTTAGTTTGATTGCTGTGACATACGAATTTCGGAGTTCATGTGAGCGAGTTACTCGGACCGAACTGGACCGATGTTCTAGTACTACTGAGCCAAGAAAAATCGTTTTTGTATGGGACCTGGTCTTGGTTAGTCATGCGTTACTGCCTTTGCTTACAATGATACCTAGCTTTGCAAAACGTGCAGTGCTACACTGAATCGATCAGTCATTACCGCCACTCAGCATTCAACAGCATCGTCGCTGCATTCTCCGGAGAGACTACTGCTCATCCTGTCGCAGCCCGGCTGAAGCAATCGAAAAATCATCCGCCATGAAGTGTCTGAGGCCATACATCGACGAAGATCTAGGGAACGCCACACTCTGCGACTATGATGAGCACCCCATCGTACTAGCAGCCAAACACCCACTGTCGACTCTGCTGGCTAGTTTCTTTCACTTGAAGCTACTGCACGTAGGGCCGCAACTCCTGCTAGCCACTATATGCCAGATGTTTTGGATTCTCGGCGGCAGAAATTTGTCCAAATCCGTTTTCCACCATTGCCACACTTGTTTTCGTAGCAAGCCCATACTAGTCCAGCAGAGCACAGCAGATCTTCCGGCATCCCGAGTCTCACCAACTCGTCTCTTTTCCGTCTATGGAGTCGACTACTGTGGACCGTTTCTGCTGAAGGCAACCGTCCGCAATCGCGCTCCAACCAAAGCATACGTGGCAATTTTCGTTTGTTTCGCCACGAGAACCGTACATATCAAGCTTGTCAGTGACCTCACTACAGCTGCTTTCCTGGCAGCCCTCCGACGTGTGTTTGCTCGAAGAGAGAAAAATTGCCTTTTGGCCCAGGTCGAAATGTGTCTGTACTCCCGTCCGCTGACGCCGATGCCGAGCGAGCCGCCCGATCTGGAGGCCCTAACACCAGAACATTTTCTCGTCGGAGCCAACCTACAAGCGGTACCCGATGCCGATGGTTCCTGACGACCGTCTGGAGGCCCATGACTTGGTCCAGAGCAACTCCGAAATATCTGGGACCGTTAGTACCCAGAGTATCTACAACAGCCGCAGTCACGAGCAACCAAAGGCTGCAACTCACAGGTCGCCGTCGAGGTGGACCGCATCGTCGTCGTGAAGGAGGACAACGTCTCCTCTGGCCGCTTGGTATGATCATCCGGGCAAGGATGGGGTCGTCCGAGTAGTGACCTTACGTGCTGCTGCGGGAAAGGAAATCTTGCGGGCCGTAGTGAGAATCGCTCTACTGCCGTCCCCGAATCCAGGCATCTTCAGCCGTCGTTCCAGGCACGGCAACCCGCAAGGGAGAACTTGCTCGAAGCGCACCTGCGCTTAGCACAGGTAATTGCAGTTTCAATCCCTTAAATTCGAGTCGAGGGAGGGAGAGGGAGAGATACTTTTCAAGCTGTCTTGATACCCTTCTTTTTGCGTAACAAGGGTAAACAATAAAAATTCTAGTGATGTCATGTGAAATGAACCCACCATCATTGCGAGGATTGAATTAGTGTTGCAGGGCAAGTCAATCCCAATGAGGACCTTCGGAAGGCCACGGCAAAAACCGCGTGTCTTCACATGACAAGGAACTGGTGACTCTACGAACCCGGTTCAGTCAACAAATCCTTCGACCGCTTAGCCTGGGCCGATCTGCCCCGATCTGAAGAAGGTCTGAATCTGATCTAAACGCCACCCAAGTACAGCAAGCCTCAGACATTGTTCCGTACCTGGAGAAACAGATCCGGTAAAAAAATAGAAACCGGAATTTTTGAGATTTTTTTTTAAATTTTGACATTGCTCGATGGTGCAAACATCATCACGCATACGGATGCCGATTATCGGCTTAGCGTTCGAATTGCACATTTGCAGTTAATAATTGAAAGCATTATGTTTAAATATCAATTCTAAATTTTGAAGAAATGGCTGCCTTCGAGCGTGCTTCAGCGTATGCCGTTAAGCTAAAGTACGCTAGGCCGAATAATTACCATGCCGAATGTCCATCAGGACAAAGCCTTAATAACCTTGAAAAAATATGCAGTTCTTCAAAAAATTAGCTCTTTTGATTCTTGACACTTGATTCTTTTCATACCGAAGTATCTTTTTATAATTCTTATAAGAAAATATTCGTTCTTTTAAATTGAAAAAAAAGTTTCTTATATCCGTAAGATCAGATCGTCGGAGCAGATGACAGCAGATACTCTTTCGAAGTCGTTGGTTCATACATTCTTTAAAATGTGGTAATTCGTATTGTAGTTTTTTACGGCAACTCAAGCATGTTTTCCAACTTAAATACTATATATACACTATCATATAAATATTTCATGGGAATGGGAGGACCACCCAGGGGGGGCACCCGATTGAACCACTCTGGATGGGGGAGAGTGGAAATGCCAACTCCCCATTGCTAACAGTTTGTGAATAGAGGGCGGGCTCTTCTCCCCGCCCATTGGGGCATCCTCATGTTAGATAGCTTGCTCTTTTGACCAATTGTTCAATCTTGTTGTTGGAAGGAGATTCTTTATATCCCTGTGGATACGTATAAGTGATGTTGCCTATCGATCCACCCAACCCCTTTTGGCCCTTCATACAATGGCATGATTAGGATAATCAGTGGTTATTGAAGCTTGATCAAGTCTAACAGCGAGAAGAGCTCACTGCTGTCGGACTTAGTTTCCGTGCTACAGTGGGTGGTAGTACATATCATACATCATACATACCCGCACTCTGCTGAAACTTGTTAACGACGATTTTGATTCCAATTGTAATTTTATAGAATGTAAATAGGTAATTAAAAATAAATTTCATAATAAGTTCAAAAATTGTAAAATTTTCCCCTGACAAAACTTATAAGCTACTATAAAACAATTATTTACTATATACAACATGCATTTCAATTAAAATACCTAAAATAAATCATTACTTTATCTTAGAAAATGTATATAAAAAACAACTCAGATAAATTTTGAATTTGAATTTGAATATAAAATATCTAAAACACATAGGCTTGTACCACAGTAGATATATACAACACCAATACTAACACAAATATGTATGGTGTAAACAACGCAATCTAAGTAAAAACCTTTCTCAAAAAGGGTCTACTAGCAAACTCTAGTTGGGAAACTCGTCGAATTTCGCACGAACCACAGGCCTTATCAGTTCTAAGTTCAAGTACCAAAAAGTCCTCAAAAGTTACTTTGAAAGTGAGGAGAAAATACCACGGATATTAAATTCACCAAAATCGGCGGTGCGATAAAGCGCGTAGTGAGCAAAGTTCTTCCCAGAACCCCGATCGCAGTGGGACCGCTGTGTCGCTGCGAATTTATTAATTTTTGTCACATTCAGGCGATCACCGCCGCATCTATTTTCGAATACTCCCGCCCGGAGTTTGTTGCTGCTACGTGAGGAAGAAAACCAGAACGGCTGCACCATACATCTGGGCCCCAAACTTTACACCCCACACGCAAAATTCGTAAGTAAATTAATAAAAAAATTGTATATATTAGGTTAGGGAAAAATAGGTTCAGGCGTTAGATTTAGGTTTAAAATATATATTTTCTAAGATATGAATTCCCGTAAAATTTAATTAAAAATTGAATTGATGTAAATAGTTGAATAAATTTTCTAATTTGCATATTCCCTGAGAACAATAGTAGCTTTTCTCTAACGTACAGAATAGTCCTTCTAACTGCCGAAAAATGAACTATCAAACCACCCATGCAGCATCAATCATAGAAACCCCATGAGTCAGCAGACACAATTTGATAGCTCTTTCAGTCGAACTCTAACCGTGATGGCAAAAACAATGAAGCAACTCCGTTCAGAAGTGTGCGTGTTCAAAGAACGGCACCCCGCAGCGTCAAAAACGGACATCGTGCGACACTTTGTGGACGCCGGACATGCCCGTTCCGGCATCTACAACACTATAAGACAACGATCAGAACATCGAAAGAAAGCCCGGTTCCGGACAGCCGACGACCCTGAGCGACAAGAAGCTTCTTGACCGGGAGGATCGGATCATCCAGACAAACAGTGAAAAAGTACCTGTCGAACATGAACGTACATGTCAGGAAACGGAAGTCGCGTCCACTGGTTTCAGAGCTGCAGGCAATGACGCAGCGGCAGCGGCTGAATAAGATGGTCAACTCGATTTTCCCGGCGAATCGCGACGTGGCGGTATTGATGGACGACGAGACCTATCTCACCATGGATGGCAACGACTGGCAGGGCACTTCATATTTTACTTCCCCCACGAAGGAAGTGAGCTTCGAGGTGAAGTTTATTTCACACACCAAGTTCCCCAAGGGAGAAGGGGATGTCAAAGCCGCTCTTCTTTCGCTCCGGACTGGCCGTGAACGGGGAAATTTATAGTACGAAATGCCTGCCGGAAGTTGCGTCGTTCATCAAGAAACACCATAAGGGCGAAGACGCGGTGTTCTGGCTGGATCTGGCGTCGGCCCACTACTCGAAGCGATCGTTGGACGAGATGGAGCGGCTGAATATCGATGTGGTACGCAATTCGGCGAACCCGCCCAACGTCCCCCAGCTGCGTTTCATCGAGAATTTCTGGGCCAACCTGAAGCGTAAGATCTACTGCAACAATTTTGTCGCGAAAACTGAGGAGGAATTGATAAATAAAACGAAGGAAGGACTGAAAAACATGCCTACACGCATGTTTCCGTCCGCGATGACGAATGTTCCGGTTAACTTCCGGAAGGCCACTCGCAAGGGCGTAAAATTATTTTGCAAGCTTTAATAATTACCTTCCATGGGAAATTTATCAAAAGCAATTATCTGTCATAGATTTGTTTTATCACCATTCGAAAAAAAGACAATTTTTTTAAATGTAAACGTTATTTTCGTTGCTTTTCAAAACTGCACATCGATTTCACTCCAGATGCGTCGGAGGTAGTACACTACTTAATTACATCTCACATCCGGCGTAATGGTTTAAAGTACAGGAAGAGAATAAAATCGATTTTCGCCAGTTGAATTTCCTAGTTCTGAACTGCAAGGAGAATAAAACGTACAGGCGAATAAAAAGCATTGACTGTATGAACCGGCTTAATCGCAACCACTTCATATCTATCAGCAATCGACCGGCAAACCAGTTCTTCCTTTCTCAGTTTTTTTGCGCTTCCTACTTACCTTGATAGACTACTTTCCTGCCTACATGGAACCGGGCCAAGAGACAAGCATGCATCAATCACTGCAACCAAAGTTGGGTTTTGCTGAAATTTAATTCTCTGCCAGGACTGTGTCGGCAAGTTTGTGCACGGAGTAATGAATGAGGAATGACAATTGAAATATAATATTTTAATTAATTCTAATACGCTGATCTTTGTATACATGTGACGGGAATGAATATGTTTAAAATGCAAGCAATAAACACCTCCTTTTCTGGAACTGCCAGCAGCATGTGATCTGCAAACGAGTTTGCCTCCCAGCTTATCGCGTATCTACTCGTAATCGGTGGTGGTGCGCACGTACACATTACCCGACGGCATGGAAACGCGCTCAATGTTAGAAAACAGCTTATCAGCTTCCGCCTCGGAGACGCTTGGAAGAATCATCACCTTGGTGCCGGGCTATTGTTTCCAAAAAATAAAAAACAAATTTTCAAATTGTTTGGGGGCAACGATGGTGATAAGAAATTTTCATTTACCGTCCAATTAGCAGGCGTGGCAATGACTTTCAGACGATCCGTCAACTGCAGTGAATCGATAACTCGGAGAATCTCGCTGGTTGCAACGGGGAGAAAAGAAAGACGAAGAAAACGATATCATTAGTTGAGGTCGAGATACTTGACTGATTAAACTGACTGATTTATTAGTTTGACTTTGGTGAAAGGGAGAAGCTTCTACTCACTCTACGTTCCGTCCAGTGGATGTGGGATAGTGCATCGTCAACCGGACGCGATGATCAGGGCTGACAATTTGAATAACAATTTCGTTAATTGAATTTCTACACTGTGTGGCAGGCACCACACAACACTCTTAGCCGAATGAAGTTGAGGATCATTCCAAATCCAAACAGATTTAGCGTTTAACAACTCACCTAATAATAAACAACGCCCGGACGGTTTGTGCCAATTCCGGATCATCCTTGTCCTTATCGTCCAACATTCCAAACTTCACCGCTAGCTCACGCGTCGGATCCGCAACGATTGGATAGGGAAAGTTTCCAATAATATCCGGACAATACGATTTGATATCCTAATACCACAAGGCCAAACTCATTAAATTCGAAACTCAATACCATCTACCGTACACTCACATTAACCCAATCGACATGGCACTTCAGATCATCAACGGAATGGGCCAGAACTTTCACATTTCGCTTCTCGAAGTGCTCCTTATGGACGGCAATCCGACCCAGCTCTGTGGTACAGACCGGAGTGAAATCCGCCGGATGCGAAAACAGCACACACCACCTGAAGTTTAATTTTGTCGTTAAACATCGTCAAGTTTGGAGAAGCAATTTTGAAAAATTGAGAAAACTAACGAATCACCGAGCCACTCGTAGAAGTCGATCGGACCCTTGGTCGTATCGGCCTTGAAATTGGGAATGGTTGCTCCAATGCGCATTTTGGACCGGTGCAATTTAAACTCAACACTTTCAGAATGCCAACGAACGACTGAGCAGAGCTCGTTGAGTGAGGCTGCAATTTAACAAGAGATAGTCAAAGTACTACCACCACTGACAAACCGACATTTCTCTATTTTTTTTTTCTTATGTTACTAGCTGCACGCTGAATAGCGCCGAAACAGTTGTTGTATGATTCAAAAGGTTTTGTGAGAAGGTGTAAAAGGGGTTCATTTTGTCATATATATTTGTCTATCTTGTGCTGAGGCATCTTCATTCCAAAGTTCTTTGATATTCGAGTTGTTATGTGGTTGGTTCAGAGTCATCGAGCTCTTCCAGTATTATAAAACGTTTCATCAATCTGTTGTCTTTTTGTATCATGTATGGTAATTCTATAATAACTACAATAATTCTACTGTCTTGCTGTGTAATGGTTTTGTTCGAGATTTTGTTTGTAAACGTCGTTTGTTTTTGTTTGGGTTCGATAAGTTGTATGTTGTTCGTTTTGACTATGTATTCATGTGACGCATTGACGAAAAGAATGTTCTCAGCATTTTGAAGTGTTCAATTTGACTACATACTGCACACTCCTTCAAGTATGCTGATCATCTCTTATATTCGGTTCTCCTTTCATAACACTTCATTTTTCATCTTTTTTTATTTGAGTTCCGTTTCATTCTTGAGTTTTCTCGAGGAACACGGATGAGCATTCGACGCAACTTTTATTTCTTGTTATAAAGATAAGTAAAGCAGAAAAACGATTTTTTTTAAACATGCTTAACATGACACATAAATTAAGGGTACAGAGAAAAATTGTTTTTTTAGCTTCTATCACAGAGGACAGACAATTTACTGTGTAAATTTTTGAAAGCAAACCGTTGGAGAACCAGCGCCGCCTATTCTGGGTTTCACCAAACAAAAGTTGACAAACTATCAAATCTCGAGACGAATAAGTGGCGCCATCAATATACGATTCACCAAAACTAACGGAAACGAGCTGTAATTTTAAAATAGCAGTTACAGAAATTTACACACGGAGGGCTGAAGTGTCTGTTATCTGTGTTTGTATGTCTTTTTCGGAGTGTTAAAACATAATGTTTCTTAGTTGCACAATGATCAAATAGCAGTAATATTTATTTAGTTATTCGTGGACTTCCCCAGGTCACGCACATTCTTCTCAATGTTCCTCATTAAGTTTTGCACAACTGTTCCATCGATGCTTCTGCTTACATTTACTCAATCCTCTTTGAATTTGTCGACATCAGCGGCTTCTGTACCTTTGTTCCGATGTTTTGCTTTCATCAAAGCCCAAAACTTTTCAATGGGCCTATTTGCGGACAATTTGGAGGATTCTCCTTCGTCTTCTCTACAAACTCGACTCCGTTTTCACGATACCAGTCCATTATGGAACGCGCTTAATGGTAAGACGTCAAATCAGGCTAGAACAGTGTCTGACCTGTGTGCTTTCGGATGAGAGGAAGCTCACTTTTTCGAAGACATTTTTCCAGTAAATTTCGGCATTCATTCGGCAGTGTGAAAAAAAGGCGAAGATTTTAAATCACATTGCCTGCCAAACCCGTACAGAGATGGTATTTCGCACTAATGTTACACCGACGCGTGAGATTTGTACCTTTACAGAGGATACAACCATAACTCACCGCAGATAAAGCATCGTGCTCTTTTATTCGGTGGTAAATAGACAGAGTGAAAGTCGACATGGAGTTTTCATAAGGGCCAATGTCGCAAACGTAAACAATCACTTCTTCCGCAAATTTCTCGAGAATGCTAACTTAATAATAGTGAATTACCACGATGTATAATCAGAAAAGGAGTTCCCCTTTACAATAAAAATGGTAGTTTACTTGAGCGAGTTTGCATTTTTGAGAAATTGGCGTAAGAAGGGAAAACTTATGAAACTCCATGGCGAAGTGTGCGCATTAGCCTGTCTGTGTCCCTGTGTCTGTACAATCTAACACTCATTGGCCGGCAATGGTATTATGGAAGAAATCTGTTTAAAACAACCCCTCAAGTAATCATTGGAAGCAGCTTTAATCCGAGAGCTAGAAATTGATAGCTCTACTGCTGATCCAGCAACCCATTTCAGAATTTCTGGAGAGTCACGCCCATTCCGAGGTTACTTTCACATACAATAAGCCCCGCATGTAAACATTACCGATATCATTTGGATAAGGGCACTGCAACACACTTCCAGATTTGGAAAAGTTAAATTTCCAAACCAGGCACGTCTTTGGTGTTATTTAAAAATAAGGTTATTGCAGGGGGTGAGTAACTCTGCCACGTTGTGTTTGTGTTGATCGTGTACGAATGTGTTTCTGGGGTGGCAGAAGGTGTTTTTGTGTTTTCACAAACTACAATCGAAAATTTATGCCTATTGGCAACCATGCACGGTTTAGACGTTTAATACATGTTCACATATGCATCGTCTGAATTACATTTGTGTAAGCGAGAGGGAAACAAAAACAAACAATCGATTCGTGTAAGTGGTGCCAGATATGAATTTATCTCTCATGTGGTGGCGAGTGTGTTTGAAGTGTGGCGGATTGTGTTTTTTATGGTGGTACCACAAGGTGGTCGACTGACTTACCCCCTGGGTTATTGTTATATAGTTGGTTATAGTCTGATACATCTCACCCATGGCAGCTTCCTTAATTACACTCGCTTGTTCATTCGTAAACATGAACATTCTTGACGTTGATTCGTAATTAGCTTCATGCACTCGTGACAAAATAAGTGCAAACATGGACGTTGCCGAACCGCCCGTTAGATATGCAACCTACACAACTACGTGGTGAACGCATCTGAAATTATGTGGCAGCCTTTCACGCACGCATGCGCATTGTCTTCGATAGCTGCTTCTGACAAGCAAATGGCCGTTTTCTACATACATTGGTCTTCTTATTTTTCACTCCACACTCTGCCAATAACCAAATCCCCGCTATAAGGCGACTCTATAACGAACTTCAAAACTGCTAATAATCATCGATTCACTCGCGACAAAGCGGACGAACACTCAAACTTAATCATTTGTGTCCGGATTTCACAATACTACCCCTAATAAACGAAACTAAGCTGATGAAATTCTTCTTCCGGGTGCGGGGGCGAAGCCCAAAAAACCAAAAAATTTGGAAATACTACCGACACTCACGCATTTACGTCTTTCCCAAAGCACGCCTATATTTAATGGTTTCACTGTTAGTTAGAGTTAAATTACGAATTATTGTTTGATTTTTGTTCGCGAAAACGACGCAGCAAAAACAAAACACGTCAGTTTAGAAGCACGGCTTGCTGCGATCTGGTGAAGTGTGCGCATTAGCCTGGGTCAAAATTCAAATTCTCTGTAAAAGTAAGTTTTCCCATATAAAAGTAAGTTTTCCCATATGCTAAAATTAAAACCTCGGGCGCAAAAATATAGTTTCACCGATCGAGCTGAAATTTTGCACAGTTGTCAAAGAGCTCCCAAAAATAATTGGGGAGCGAATAGTTTTTTCTTCCATATGTCCGTGTCCCAGGCTAGTGCGCATGTGATGGGATTGCTTGGAGTGAGTGAATCACTCTCTCTTTTAAACGACCGCTCTCACGTACTCTCACTGGCGCGTACATTTGTGCGAGGACTCGCCAGTGCTTTTTCTGTGATTCGCTGGTGCGATTGAAAATAAAAACATTGTCGGAGTTGTAGAAAATGTCCGAAAAAAGGAAGCGGGAAGGAACATTCTTCTTTCTTCCTTTGTTATGTAGCGTCAAAGCGAATTTGCAATCAATGCTGTATATTAGCAGAAGAGACCACGCCAGTGAATTTCAGGGAATTTATCTGCATTCGCTTCTGTGAATTTGGGAGCTCTTCTTCTCACTCTAGAGCGATCGAGTGTAGTGTGAATAAAAGCCATTTTTGCCACTCACATGCGCTACCCGCATGCAAACACGGGGGTGAATATAAACAAGAGGAAAGAGCTCTCGTTGAGGTAGGAAGAGTGTGTAAAAAATTAAAATCTCTCTCTACCACACTGACATCATGGAAGACGCAACCATTGAGCGCTCCGCAGATTGTGCAATACGCTGAAACGACCGATCCTCTGGAATCTTAAGGTTCTTCTCAACCAACTTCCCGACCGAAATCAAACTAGTGGAAAGCCGCGGTACAAACTTCACGCAACCGAAATGAATTTGCTTATCTTTGCCTTGTCGATCAATCCCGAACAGTACACCAGTACCACAGACAGATGTTTGAGCAAGGACAAAATTAATCGATAACGTTGTGTAAATTTTCAAATTGCTTGCTACACTCGACATTGCCAAGGCCTACAACTGGGCGTGGATACCCGAAGTCCTGGACCAGCTCCTCGCCTGAGAACTGAGCGGGCACATCATGAATTTTCCACAAAACTTCCTCCGCCGTCGGACTTTTCAAGTTAGCATTGGCAACCATCGATCTGGCACATTCGGGGAAGAAACATGTGTGCCGCAGGGATCGGTGGTTGAACCATAGACTAACTCTAAGACCAGTAGGTCCCGAACAAATACGATTTTTTTCTTGGCTCAGTCAGTACTAAAGGGCGATACGGTCAAAATTTGGTCAATATCAACTTGACGTATTTCTTTCAATTTTGCATTTAAAAAACCTGAACACCCCTCATTTTGAAGGTGTGTGTGTGTAGAATGTTGCTCCTATTTTGATTTTGGAATTCACTCTTCAGTTGTTAAAATGCCGTCCAAGCAAGAAGAGCAGCGTATCAAAATTTTGCTCGCGCATCGCGAAAATCCGAGCTACTCGCACGCAAAGTTGGCAAAATCGCTAAAAGTTGCCAAATCAACCGTTACAAATGTAATTAAAGTGTTTGGGGAACGTTTGTCGACAGCCAGGAAGTCTGGATCGGGGGGAAATCGAAAACCGGAAGCCGCTGAGACGACAAAGAGAGTTGCCGGTAGTTTCAAGCGAAACCCTAACCTATCTCTCCGAGATGCCGCAAATAAGCTGGGTGTATCGTCTACAACCGTGCATCGAGCCAAAAAACGAGCCGGACTATCGACTTACAAGAAGGTAGTGACTCCAAATCGCGATGATAAACAAAATACGACGGCCAAAGCGCGATCCCGGAGGCTGTACACGACGATGCTGACGAAGTTTGACTGCGTGGTAATGGACGACGAAACCTACGTCAAAGCCGACTACAAGCAGCTTCCGGGACAGGAATTTTATACGGCAAAACGAAGGGGAAAGGTAGCAGATATTTTCAAGCACACGAAACTGTCAAAGTTCGCAAAGAAATATCTGGTTTGGCAAGCCATCTGTACCTGTGGCTTGAAAAGCAGCATTTTCATAGCTTCCGGGACTGTAAACCAAGAAATTTACGTGAAAGAGTGTTTGAATAAACGTCTGCTGCCTTTCCTGAAGAAACACGGTTGTTCCGTACTGTTTTGGCCGGATTTGGCATCTTGCCATTACGGTAAAAAGGCCATGGAGTGGTACGCCGCCAATAACGTGCAGGTGGTTCCCAAGCACAAGAACCCTCCCAACACGCCAGAGCTCCGCCCAATTGAGAAATACTGGGCTATTGTCAAGCGGAACCTAAAGAAGACCAAAAAAACTGCTAAGGACGAGCAGCAGTTCAAGGCAAACTGGCTTTCTGCGGCGAAGAAGGTGGACAAGGTGGCTGTACAAAATCTGATGGCAGGGGTCATGCGTAAGGCCCGGCAATTCGGATTTGGAAAAGCGGAAGCCTAACTGAATATTTTTCCTGAATTTTATACTAATTGAACTTGAAAAAGAAATTTAATTTGATTTTTTAAATAAACGATTTCACCGATTTACACGCGTTTTCCCTTGACCAAATTTTGACCGTATCACCCTTTAGCACATCGATCCCAAGCTCGGTCGCAAGCTTAATAATGCGCCCCTAATAATGAACTCACACGAACACACTCAAATATTCTGTCAAAATAACACAGCAAATCAAAACAAAGGCGCAAATATGTATAGCAAGGTGGTGGCTTTAAGGTGTACTTCGCTACAATAGTGAACCAATTTCAAATCGCTAGTTGCATATTGATTGTTGATTGAACGGTGAACGGAGTCCGGAGTTCGGACATCCACATATGTGTACATGCGAACGGTATCGTTCTGATGGTTGTCGAGCGTACCCTGCTGGCCTTGCGGAAGAAGCATCCAAACGGTACGGCACGTAGAAAACTGGGCCCTTGACATCGAAATTGAACCGTCGAGAAGAGCGCTTACATCCACATCTGCAGTAGCAACCATCGACCTCTCCCTACACCGTCCCTCTAGGAGAAAGACCCATCTCTCGAAACTCTACCGTCAAGGTCTTCAGGTTCCGGATCGACCACTCTCTAACGTTCCCCCTCACTTCGACAAGGTAAAATCCAACTGCCGTACCCGAATCAGCCTCTTTCGGACCATCGCAGGAACTCACCCAGATTGCAATCGTACAACGAGGCTACGATTTGCCTCTGCCATCATCAACACCCGCATCACGTACGGAATTGAAATTACAAGCTTTGCCAGACTGTTGCTAGAGTACAAACTAGACCCGGTCTACCAACCGCCATCAGAGCTACCTCTGGACTCCTTCCGTCCACTCCTGGGATTGCCGCCTGCGTCAAGGCAGGAGCACTTCCATTCAAGTATTTCGTCCGTCTTTGTTGTGCAGACGGTCCAAGCCGAGGAGTCTTCCTTTTTGATGAGGCCAACTAACTCCTCAACAGTTTGGTTAACTAGAAGCTATCCTCAGGGGACAAGGAATGACTGGTGCTGAGCCAAAGGTTGGAACCTAAGCACAGTCAAGATTGATGACACCATAAAACGATCCCGTAGAGCTGGGTACAACCCGCAGGTGGCCCTGCAGACTGTAAGAGCTCACCTCGCAGAGCGTTTCAGTGGAAACTGTATCCGTTAAACGGTGCTGAGACGCTCTTTGAGCTGAAGAAGGATAGTAAGAGCTCTATTGCAGGAGACAGTGATCAAGTGCAGGGATCAGGACGAGTTCACAAAAGAAGACGAGCTGACGAGGGCGCTAAAGGAACACTGCGATCATGGAGATGCACCAGACAATCCGGTTGAGGAGTGCGTAAGGTGGCACACACATACGTCTGTCCAAAGCTGCAGCCAACGAATCAGGTCGAGTAAAAGTTGGATGCGCTTGCTGAGAGTCATCCCTCAAGGGATGGGTTTTGGTCACCAGGCAAAGGTCCTGACAGATCTGTGCAGGAAATGCGGGTAGAAGGGTCACTTTGCAACAGATTGCTCAAAGCAATCTAGTTTTATACTTTGCAACAAAGATTAAGGAAATGGCCACATGACGGGGTCCTCAGATGCCCAGTATATAAATAGACGAAAGCAGGTCGGCAGTAGTAAAGGTAACCGAAATTAACTTCAATCATTGCGACATAGCACAGCAACTGCTGTGGCAGTCAACAACAGGAACAAAATGTGACGTTGCAAACATTGCGAAACCGTATCGTGTTCTTCCCGAGAATGGAAACTGGGTGGCAGATAGAAAGTAGTGTCCAGCGAATAGCGTCTAAATCATACGAAGGGTTTGTGGTCGCCAAAATCGATCTGCAGCTGCTGTGCACCCTAAGGTGAACCAGATGCTGGATTCACTGACCGAGAAGTTCATCGGAAGAAGGTCGGTCGTCAGACTTCAATGCTTGGGCCATGGAGTCTAGATGGTCTGGCAAAGTTGGATGGTACACTATCGAACGTAGGTCAGCACTTTTCACAAGGATGGTCGAGTATCCGTTATCCACTAAATATCAACTGGAGAGTGTGTGAGAGATATACCCGTAGTAACCTTCTGGCGATCTGGTATAGCATCGCCAAGTGAAATCCTGTAGCAATACCAAGGACTAACAGTTGCAAGTGAAAGTCAAAGACGAAGATCTAGGACAAAAAACTCTGTGTTGAAACGCAAGGCCATGCGACGCAACCATGCCGAGCAAACTGGAGGCAAAGAACAAGTGGCGCCCAGCTTACTGGTGGAATGAGCAACTCAGCAACCTCGGCGCTAGTTGTGTCAGAGCCAGCGGAAGCGTCCATAGAGCTGAGACTGTAGCAGAGCAGGTTGGTGTTCCGTGAGGCCAGGGCCGAATTAAAAAGGGAGATAAGACTGAGCAAGACGAACTGCTAAAAGGAGCTGTGCCGAACCGATGATGCCAAACCCTGGGTGAGGGGTGTGGAAGTAGTTCGCCTCCCCGTGGTGCAACCTGGAAACGTCAGGTCGGCGAAGCTAACTACTAAAGACCTATGTAGTTAGACATAGCGGGTGCGTAAAGCATACCAGCCCCCTCCTTGAAGTAATACCGAAAGGTGGTTCCGGGGAGGGCCGGGGTTCGAGGCACAGGTGGGTTTTAGTGGGTTGAGGGGTTGGCGCCCTCATCCCCACACCCTGAGTTCTTCAGGAGTCTGTTTGCAGATTTTCCATCCCGTCAAAAAAAAACCGTGGGTGACACGCGCCGTATTGTGATTATATTGACAGTGTAACCGATGAATTAGGTTATGGGCCCAGGAAAAGTTATTGCGCAGCTACGTTTATAATCGTTCTGAATATTCCCAGACGAAAAAAAAAGTTACGGAATGCCGGTGAATGGAGGATCCGGCGCAGCTGGAGGATCCGAGTCGGAATCTAGAGCTGTTGTTGCAGTAGGAGAATATATATCACAACTAGCAGTAGAAAAGTTTTGAGGTGAGTTGAGAAAATTACTCAACGTGGGCGTTTGCCACCAAGATGCTGATGATTCGTGAAGGCACTTGGGACACTGTTACACCAACAATCAATATGCAACTTGCGATTCGAAATTGGTTCTCTGTTGTAGAGCCCCTTGGTCCGAAGTACACTTTGAAGTCAGCACCTTGCTATCCAGCATTTTACGAGTTCTAATGGCCGTCTCGGTTGAGCTTGGTTTCTGTTAGGGAGCAAGCTATTTGACGTTTGGCTTAGGCCGTTTGGCAGAGAATCGATCAAATCTTACCGATTAGCTGTCAACTCGTGTCAAACGACCTAAGCTAAACGTCGAATGGCTTGCTCCCTGCCAGAAACCGAGCTCAACCGAGACGGCCATGAGTACTCGTACAATACTGGATACATATTTGCGCCTTTGTTTTGATTTTGCTGTGTTATTTTGACACAATATTTGAGAGTGTGTTCGTGTGAGTTCATTATTAGGGGCGCATTATTAAGCTTGGAATCAAGCTTGGGACAGATGTGCTAGTACTAACTGAGCCAAGAAAAAAATCGTATTTGTTCGGGACCTACTGGTCTTAGAGTTAGTCTATGGTTACACGGCAGGAGGAAGATCCGGAAGACGCACTTTCTACGCGACGATTGGCGATGATTTGCCTCAGCATAGAACCCATCAATTACAGTTTGGTGCAGAGTTTCAAAACGGCGAAGCAGGCGTGGAAGAATTTGCTGGAAGCTTTTTGGGATGACGGAATGACATAGGATTGCTACGGAAACTAACAAGCGTTCGATTGTCGGATTGTTCATCGGTGGAGGAATACGTGAACGAGCTCATTTCGACCAAGCACAAATTGACGGAGCTGGGTTTCTTGATCGATGCTACGTGGCTCGCGAGCTTGCTGTTGATGGGATTGCCGGAAACGTACGATCTGATGATAATGGGTCTCGAGGCGTCCGGAAAATATATCACAGCGGATGCCGTGAAGGCGAAAATCCTTCAGAATCGTAAAATGAAGTCCGCTGGAAACAACAAGAAAACGGACAAGTCCAAAGTCCAGTGCTACAGGTGCAAGCAGTTTGGGCATTATTCATCGGAGTGTCCACTGCGAGGACCGAACGAACCGAAGGATAAGAAGGACAAAAGCGGTAGGAGGAATGCAGCGATGACCACTATCGTGAACCCCAGCAAGACAGATTCGGACTGGTTCTTCGACTCAGGAGCTACATTGCATCTGTGCAGCAGAAAGGCGCTTTTGTCGAACGTGCAGGAACTGTCGCAGCAAGTTAGTGTAGCCAACGACGGTGTGGAGCTTAAAGCAGACATTGGGAGAGAATCGTTTGACCTGACGATGACCGATGTTTTGTGCGTTCCGAAGATGGCAATCAACCTTCTTTCGGTCAGTAGAATCTGCAGTAAGGGGTACAACGTCCAGGCACGATCCAGCCATGGCGAGCTAGTCGCTGTTGGACAAGAGACAGGTGGACTGTACATGTTGTGTTTGACCAACAAGCAAATTTCGTACACCGCTAAATCGAAAGACGACATCGTACTTTGGCATCAGAGAATAGGGCACTTAAACGAGCAGAGCTTGAAGCAGCTCCGAACGTTGGTCAACGGAGTCAATTTTCGTGATGCCAAGATTCCTACTTGTGTTACCTGTTTGGAAGGGAAACATTTTCGACAGCCTTTCAACAGCGAGGGTACGCGAGCGACCGAGGTGCTGGAACTGATCCACTCCGACGACCTGTGCGGTCCGATGGAGGAGGAATCTATCGGAGTAAGTAGATATTTCCTGACGTAGCGTATGCGGCGAATGCAGCTTCTGCAATAATCCAGGTGAAGGTCATTGGGTAGCGCATTCTACGGTATCTTAAGGGTACCAAGGCGATGGGAGGCAAGGTTGTCTGTTCCAGTTTGGAGATGGATCAGTGTCTATGGAGCACCCGAAAGCAGCCAACCGTGGCGCTTTCCACAATGCAGGCCTACACTACTACATGGCCCTGTCGGCAGCATCTCAGGAAGCGTTATGGTAGCGTGGTTTCTGCGCAGAGTTGTCTGGTCAGAAGCAGCCGATAACTATGCCTTGCTGAGAAGGAGACCGGGTACTCTCCGCGAAGCAAACATATTGATGTACGGAAGCAGCTGGAGAACCACACCATACAGTTGCAGCATGTCAGCTCAGATTGCCAGAGAGCTGATGCGCTGACGAAGTCAGTTGCTGGAAAGATGAAGGAGGCTTTCGGAGTCTCCCAAATTCATGGTTAAGGGGGAGTATTGACAGTGTAACCGATGATTTGGGTTAAAAATAATATGAGAGACTCTGGAAGAAGTGGAAATGCTGACGACCGAAGCAATCGGCATAGTTGAAAACTGGATGAAGGTGCTGTTGGTCAGCTACTGCAAAGCGGGGCAGCGGGCAGAAATCAACTTCGGAGGGCATGCTGAAGTAGCTGGGTGTGAAAATCGACGACCGGTTAAACTTTAACAGCCACGTTGGGAAGCCGGCGAAGGCCATCAACGTGGTAGCCAGAATCATGCCGAATAGCTAGTATATTTCTAGCATAGGGTTGAAAATGCTAGATTCTGATGCACCAATATGGGACTCTAAAAAAACTACAAGCCCAATTGAGTTGTTCGAAATGATGACGTAGGACTTTGCTACTAAATGTGAGCCACTTTAATTGTACAATGCATTATTCTTTGAATTTATATACTTCTTGATTTACGTCTTTGCTAGAAGGGTACAGGCTAAATTGGTTTTTGATGGCTTTTAAAGACAAGGGTTAACATTTAGGATTTTTTCAATAGTATGTGGGCTTAAAGCAGTAATTTCCGTAGAAATATTTTTGATAAATTGGTGAAACAAATCTTGGGAGACGGAGATATATATACATATATATATAACAAATACGTAGTCCTTTTAAGCAATAAGTGCATCATCCCCAAGCGCTTCAAATCTCTAGCGCTGTAGCTTTTTTTTGGTTATCAGAGTTTGACGGGAAATTTTGCGTCTTCGACCATAGATTTAAACATTTAGTAACCAGTCAAAATTCGTTCTCCTCAACAGATCAGGGAGTATTCTTCACTGCGTTCGACATGTCCGGTGCTACGCGATACCGCAGCCTTTGGGAGCATCAGTTCAAATCGTGCCAGGGAATCGTATTTGTTATCGACTCAAGCGATCGGATGCGATTAGGTAAGACCCATTAGGACAGCACGCTCGAGTTTTCAATTAATTTCGTTCTCATTCTCCTACCCAGTGGTCGTGAAGGACGAGCTGGAACTGCTTCTGCAGCACCCGGACATCGCAAATCGACGGGTACCGGTTCTTTTCTTTGCCAACAAAATGGACTGTACGGATGCGCTGAGCAGTGTCAAGATCGCCGCCGGCCTAGGGTTAGAAAAGATCAAAGACAAACCGTGGCACATCAGCTCGAGTAATGCCCTAACCGGGGAGGGACTTCAGGACGGCGTACAGTGGATGGTGCACCAGATTCGGGAATGTGTTGCTAGCTCTAAGGATAATGGATAAGGGCTGTGATGTAGTGAAGCAAAATAGATATAACAAATATGAAAAGGTACATGTTATGCAAGAATAATAGAATGTAACATCGGTGAACTGAAACGATTATTGGTCTTTTATTTAACATACGAACTTATGTTAGCTCCTGTATAATGTACGTGTTTTCACCGGCATCTATTTTAACACGCGATGAAGCTGCCGAATCGGGGTTCGAAGCAGGTTCCTGTTTAACTTCATCCGGTAACATTTCTACACTAACCATTTGGGAATCGGAAATATCGGATAAATCATCACCGGAGTCGAAGTCTTCGTCCTCTGCTTCACTGTCTGCTTCTGAGTCCGAGTCATCTTTAATTTGCATTTCTGTCGACGATAGGGCCGCAACTAGTTCTTTGTCTGAACATTGCTGATGATTTGGCTCATCACCATCCTGTAAATGGAGTAAATGAATCTTAATTTACCGTTATATTACAAATAAACGAATAATGCCGACCTTCTTTGTCAGGCGTATTGCACGAATTTGCTCTTCCTTCTCGATAACTTTGGATAGGACATCCTTTGCTTTGTATATGTGAAGATTTGGTCTTAGTAGAGGTGGCTCATGATTGTGGCCCGAGTGCAGGTAAAACGCATTGTACGCTTTATCTACGTAAAGAAGCGTTAGACACTCGTGGCTCCTCCGTTGTTCACAGATCCAATGGGTGCCATTCTTCCGGGGAACTGATGCACAGTATCGATATCCTCCATATATTAGACCACAGTTGGAGCTCAGTGTCTTGTAGAAATAGTATTCCTGCTTCGGTAGCCGTATCAACTTCCTGGCGATCGTCTGGGTCACTGGAAGAGTCGGTTGAGGTGGCGCATTGCTGGTTTCGGCGGTCTTAATCGGCTGTTTCGATTGAACTTGCAGTCGTACGGATGCCTTCCCTTCGGCATTCATTCGAATAACCACCTTGATCGGTTCACCATCCTTGACCTGGTCCAGCACGTTGGTATTCTCTATGGCACTTTTGGCCAATTCAATTTGCTTTTCTTTCCGTTCATTCGCTTTTTTCTCTAGTGATTCATTATTCTGTCGGCAGCGGGATTTGTATCGGTGAAACTCTTCCAAACTTTCCACGCACGTGGAACAGATGAACGAATCCTTGTCTTTTGTTGGATCAAGCTGAAATATAACGATTGTTCAGTTCATAACACATTCACATAACTTGAACAATAGCCAATACAGACATCTATCTTCAGTAGCTCACGAATGACGGAGATGATTCCCTTTTCAACGTCAGACGTAACTTCTCCGATCGTCACCAGTTCGTTGTACTTTGTTGCCTCTGACAGGCACAGCCGACAGTATTCTGGTTCCTCGTACTCAAACACCACCGTGACGTTGGTCATGGCTCATGAATTATGAGATAACTAATCGTCTTTTCTGAAAAAATTAACGATTTTAAATTGCTACTCATCAGGGAACGCAGTTTCCTGATTTTTCATACTTTTTTTTTTGACAAGGCAGTGGCGTTTTCTTGTTTATATCGGTGGTCGGTAATGTAGCATCAGTAGTTGGCAAGCTCAGTCACAGGGCTCGAAAGTCAAGTGCAATTATATTCCAATTGGAATAAAGAGAACTGTCACAATCATGTGTTGTGATAGATTTTGTTTTCGTGCGACAGTCCGGTTTGCATAACATTCTAATTTTTAAAAACTTGAGTAGTAAATTTAACATAAAAAAGTGTGTTTTTCATACCTGAACATGGCACCAGTAAGACTAAGGGGCAAAAATTACGCGCTTTTCATTGGCGGCCTCGTTGGGTTGATTGGGTTGGCTTGCTATCCGATCATCATTCAGCCAATGTTGCACCCGGAGGAATACAGTAAGTAGTGGATTTCTGATCATTTGATAACTTGCTAAGCTAAATGCACTTGTGCAATTATAGGAAAAATACAGCAAATCAATCGAGCGAATATTCGACAGGAGGAAATTCAACCAGGAAGTAAGAGCTCTTCGAGATAACAACATTGAACATATTCTAAATTTTATTTATGCTTGCTCAAACAGACATGCGAGTTTGGAGTGATCCTTTCAAACCGAGAGAAGATAAACCGAATTGAGATGTATGCGTACCACAGCAAAATCATCGCTAAATTATATGTCCCTGCGCTTATTTTTAGTCGAAATGATGGCTTTGTTTTGTAAGATCCGTTGATAGTTTTGTAATATATGCTGTATTCTTAACAGATTAATAAGTTGCTGAAGTGTTTGAGTTATGTTTTATAGCAAACTATATACGCCAGCTTCCAGAGGAAGCTGAGGTAAGGTGTGAGGTGTACACCATTGCGCTGCTGCATATCGGCGGCTACACATTCACGATAGCCATCGGCTGCCAAGTCATCGCCTTCACGAACTCATGGAACTGCTGGCTTATGAAGCAAGTTATGGCGTCTCTGTTAGGAAAAATACTGCGCATTTAGTGAATTTAGTAGCATAACACTTCGTTATACGACATCTCCTTTAATGTGTGTTATTTTCAATAGTTTACAATTTTGAATGATTATGTTTGATTTCTGAAGATTGAATTATGATAGTAGCAAAATTACCAACTGACTGATTTTTCGTGACGGGCGCTATTTTTCAAATTTTTATATGAAACCTCAACCTTCCCGGAAGACGGGCAATGCCATGTTACAACGGTTGTCAAATAATTTCAACAAGAAAATCGACATCAAGATAGGCTTATAACATGTTATAACTGCCCAGTCTGGCCAGTGTTTAAGAACTACTAAATAGAGGCCATTTTTCCGGGTTACACGGGAACGGAGGGAGTTCCTTTGACATCATCTGGGGCGCTGCTAGCTGCCCTGAAGGTAGTCTACTTTCATTTACCGACAGTAGACAGACGGCGGGAGGATATAGAGTGTCCCAGAAAGTATAAACAAAATTAAAAATCAAGATAAAAACATTTATTTTTTTTGAGAAAATTTTATTTTGTTTTCATGAATCATTTTTCTATAATGTTCTTGCTCAGTAGCATATGAAAAAAATCTTATTGCGGCGAACGTCGACAAGATATTTTGGCATGCTAGCAGATGTCACGCCTCCGCCACATCAGTGGGCGCCGGGCCTATAACGAGGTACTGGCTCGGACCAAGGGGTTCTACAACAGTGAACCAATTTCAAATCGCTAGTTGCATATTGATTGTTGGTAGCACCTTCCTTGGCAAACTAGCGAATTTCGAAAACTGAAATCCACTAAGAGAGCGGCTTTGAAAAAAATCACTAAACATCGTACGCTTGCGCTGAAAAACTACTACGCCAGGCTCAACTATGAGTTAAAGCGAGTCAGTCGCCGATACTACTCGTCATATTTACGAGGGATTCAGTCTAAACTCAGGTCGCATCCGAAGACTTCTTGGAAGCACGTAAACGAGCAGCGCCTACCATCTTCAATGGTGCTAAACGATGAAGTCGTTTTATCCCCCAGAAGATGTGCCGCCTGTTTTCCGAAAAGTTTTCCAGCGTTTCCAACTCAGAGTCGTCCCTACGATCCTGGACCAGATGGTAGTTGTTCCATCCACGGTATTCCTGAATATGTTCCGCATTACACTGCTTACTGACACCCGTTGCTTCGTCTATTCCAAATGTCCGTCGCAAGAGAAGAGTTCCCATCCTACTGGAAATTTGCATATCACTGTTTCCGGTCCACAAGAAAGGCAACAGGAAGAGGACATGAACGATTATCGTGGAGTTACTTCGTTGGTGGGCGATCTCGAAGCTGTTTGAGTTAATCGTCATGGAGCCTCTACTTGCTAATTGCAAGCACTATCTGACGACATATGACGACATACCTAAGGCATACATCGGTTGGCCTAGATCGGAATGGGATAGAGTAGCTGCACCTACTTGTCCAGGTAAGCAGCTTAAATGTATATGTCAAACCGAGCTAGGCATTACGTTGTCGCTAGCTAACACCACTATTTTTCCGGAACCCACAATGATGATGTATTCACCATCGTCACACATCCACGGAGCAAACATTTTTGAGCTGACTGTCGATACGTAAAATCTGGATACGGATACAACAAGTCAATAAAATAACGGATAATCAGTTGGACGATCATTAAGCACACAGGGTGCTTGAATGGACAAACTCTGACGTTTGATCACACAGGGTGATCGACCCAAACCCTTGGGCAAGGGTGTCTTTATCGGTTCCTTGGTTTGTGTACAAAGGGTCCGCAAACCAATCCTAGGACAGAACACAAGCGTGTTCTATACCCATCGGTTTGTGCACATAGGGTGTTCAAACCTATCCATGGCAAAGACACAAGGGTGTCCTAGGAATCCCATGCAAGGTAGAGGATACAAGGGTGTCCTCTAGGTACCATTTCTAGGTCTTGAGCACAAAGGGTGCTCAAGACTAAGGCCAAGGCTTGGACACAAGGGTGTCTTCTAGCCTTTCCACGGTCTGTGCACATGGGTGTGCAGACCTATCCAAGGTATGGGCACATGGGTACTCGAGAAACTAACCAAGGCTTGGGCACATAGGGTGCTCATGGAAAACCACACCGGTAATCAAACGCCGATTGGACATAGGAATGTCCACAGCTGGATTACCAAAATGTAGGCACGAGGGGTGTCTAAAGTATGGATTTGGATACAGGAACCAAGGGCAAAAGATTGAGAGGATATCGGAAGCAAACCGCTTTCAGTATTGGCATTTACTTTCGAGATGGAGCAAATAAATAATAGACGACGTCACCTTTCGGCTGTTGGCACCATCATATGTTTTCACAGGTTAGTAATAACAGTATATGTACCAGCCGAAGTGACATGCTGTGAGATTACATGTCTCGGGGTTTTTTCCCTCGATCGCTGAATGAGTCCGATGGGTTCAGGCACGTGGGGAAAGATTACACCTGGGTTTTTTTTAATGAGGCGAATCTAACATTGAGAGATTCTCTCCGGGCTCACTCTATTTCATTCATTACATCGCCATTATCACACTTTCGAGGCGTTCTTTAGTACAGATCGAAACACAACAGTGCAGGCTAGCATACTCTACAAAGAGTGGAATGAAAAACGTAAAGGTGATTGGAATATGAATGAAAGAGAAAGTAATCAAAGAGAGTCTCTCAATGTTAGATTCGCCTCATTAAAAAAAACCCAGGTGTAATCTTTCCCCACGTGCCTGAACCCATCGGACTCATTCAGCGATCGAGGGTATCGTCGCAAAGAACATCGGTATCACCAGTGGATGGCGCCACCCACGGTTTAATATGACAAGGTGACCATCAAGGACTTAAACCTAAAAGATTCGTAGGCCATCCCAACCATTACATTCCAATAACGGACGAACTTCGGAAGGACATCATCACATACTTAGAAAATTTTACAATATTCGGTATTTTTTTACCGAACTTTCAACAGCTGTACGTTCGGTAATCCGATTTAACGGATTTCGGTAAAATTTAACTAGTTCCGGTAATATTTTCACCAGAATAGTGTAAAATTTCACCGAAATCCGGTAAATTGGATTACCGAACGTTCAGCTGTTGAACGTTCGGTAAAAAATTACCGAATACTGTAAAATTTTCTAAGTGAACACATTTATAAACCGAAATTCTGTGTTCAACCAGAGCTCAAAGAACAGGAGCGCAAAATTCAAAGAACGCATCGTTTTTACATTCGTGTGAATGAAACGTGGAGAACAGAGAGCAAAGAGACGCATATTTTCACCATCAGCGGCAGCCGCAGGTCTTTGAGGGTGGCTGAGCAACCAATTCACCCCCAATACTAACTTTTGTACATTGAAACAAAGAGATGGAAGAAGGCTGTACCATAGACTAACCTAAGACTCTAAGTAGGTACCGAACAAATACGATTTTTTTCTTGGCTCTGATCAGTATTAGCAACAATCAATCGTGCAACTAGCGATTTGAAATTGGTTCACTGTTGTAGAACCCCTTGGTCGGAAGTACACCTAGAAGCCAGCTATCTTGCTATACATATTTGCGCCTTTGTTTTGATTTGCTGTGGTATTTTGACAGAATATTGAGAGTATGTTCGTGTGAGTTCATTATTAGGGTGCATTAGTAGAGCTTTGGGACCGATGTGCACTGAAGTACTGACTGAGCCAAGGAAAAAATCGTATTTGTTCGTGACCATACTGGTCTTAGAGTTAGTCTATGGTACTAGCGCATCGGGCCTGCTTAACTAATGTACGCCTCTAATGATGAACTCGCACGAACACACTCAAATGTTCTGTCAAAATGACACGGCAGATCAAAATAAAAGCGCAAATATGTATAGCAAGGTGTATTTCGGACCAAGGGGTTCTACAACAGCGAACCAATTTCAAATCGCTAGTTGCATATTGATTGTTGGCTGTACGTCGATGAATATAACTACGGCACGGTTTATTCAAAAATGTTGGACATTTCAGGGTGGGTGAGTATGTTTGGGAGTAAAAACACCTTACCCTCGCTATGCCACTGCCGAATTAGAGGACTTTCTCTCCAACGATCGTTCCTCCGATCCGAGACGGTATTTCCCTACCACGTCATAGCAACAGCGATCGTTACCGGCGACGTTACAGCTTGGAATCATCTAGTCGTTTGATAGTGGACGATGTGCTGTGCAGTAGTCGTGTCGGCTCTGACTCTTGAGAAGGATGGATGAGAGCAGAGCCACAATGGAATTCTGTGTTAATTGATTGCATAGAACTATAAAAGAAACCCCAAACCCAACCAAATAAAGTCCACTCATGGAGACGCCCAGTATATTCCCCCTCACAGCTGACCTGGTAGTTAAAAACCCCCCAATCAGTGTTGAGATTTAGGGGTCCGGTAACCTAACAACAGAAGTTTAAGCAAGAACCAAATTAATTTATAAGTTTGTGTACAATTTCAAATCGCTTTCAAGTGCTAGCGATAGCAATCGTTCGTTCACTAACGCCACGTAATTCACTTTCGCCGTTTTCAGTCAGGTCTGACTCTGACTCGCAATTACTGAACGGAAACGGATCCAGAGTTTACTCAGTATGATGGTATTAGTGCAAAACATAACATAAACAAACATAAACATTTTATTTTGACAGTTGAAGTTTGAAACTCGAAAAAAAAGTTGAGAGCGAACCTCATAGATGTTGGGTCGAATCCAGACCGGATCCAGATCCGATCCGATTGAATAAAAAAATGTTTTGACAGCTGTTATGGCGGATCTAGGGCGCACTGTGCGCAACTGAAAGCGACGACTAGTCGAGGTGCCCACCGATGTGGGAGATATTGCGGCATCCTGCTGCAGCCAAGGGCGATACGGTCAAAATTTGGTCAATATCAACTTGACGTATTTCTTTCAATTTTGCATTTAAAACCTGAACACCCTCATTTTGAAGGTGTGTGTGTGTAGAATGTTGCTCCTATTTTGATTTGGAATTCACTCTTCAGTTGTCAAAATGCCGTCCAAGCAAGAAGAGCAGCGTATCAAAATTTTGCTCGCGCATCGCGAAAATCCGAGCTACTCGCACGCAAAGTTGGCAAAATCGCTAAAAGTTGCCAAATCAACCGTTACAAATGTAATTAAAGTGTTTGGGGAACGTTTGTCGACAGCCAGGAAGTCTGGATCGGGGGAAATCGAAAACCGGAAGCCGCTGAGACGACAAAGAGAGTTGCCGGTAGTTTCAAGCGAAACCCTAACCTATTCTCCGAGATGCCGCAAATAAGCTGGGTGTATCGTCTACAACCGTGCATCGAGCCAAAAAACGAGCCGGACTATCGACTTACAAGAAGGTAGTGACTCCAAATCGCGATGATAAACAAAATACGACGGCCAAAGCGCGATCCCGGAGGCTGTACACGACGATGCTGGACGAAGTTTGACTGCGTGGTAATGGACGACGAAACCTACGTCAAAGCCGACTACAAGCAGCTTCCGGGACAGGAGTTTTATACGGCAAAAGGAAGGGGAAAGGTAGCAGATATTTTCAAGCACACGAAACTGTCAAAGCTCGCAAAGAAATATCTGTTTGGCAAGCCATCTGTACTCATGGCTTGAAAAGCAGCATTTTCATAGCTTCCGGGACCGTCAACCAAGAAATTTACGTGAAAGAGTGTTTGAATAAACGTCTGCTGCCTTTCCTGAAGAAACACGGTTGTTCCGTACTGTTTTGGCCGGATTTGGCATCTTGCCATTACGGTAAAAAGGCCATGGAGTGGTACGCCGTTTACCCACACTGAGATTCAAGCTAGAGTGGCTAATGGAGCCGATAAACTACCTGAATAAAAACGTTTGTTCAAATGGCAGCGTTGGAGAAAAGTCTTTTTATATTCTGGGACAGTCTATAGCTGTCTATTTAAAGCTTCAGTATGTCTTGCCAAATTACACCTTGGCTATAACGCTAACAACGCATTATTTTAAAATTTCTCAATTTGTTTATAAAAATAGTGATCTTTTCCGGCATCGTTCTGAGCGCTACGCCCAATTACCGGCGCAATATCTGTCTACCGAGAGGACTATTCGCAATGCTGGTGAACAAATTCAGAGATAGCAGTTCGGTGAAAAACTCCAGCACCACCCGTTCGTCAGTGGAACGCAAGGTCACCTACCAAGAATATCGCGCTGCGCAGAGAGTAATGCACGAGAACCCTGACGGTCGAGTCGCTGGCGCATCAGAGCTCAGCCTCTAGCAGACTTCAACTCAGGAATTCTGCGGCGTCGAGACTGCTGCAGCCACAAAATCAATTAACCCGGGAGCTCCGAAACCACAACTGTCTATGCAGCGCCGTGTTGTCGCTGATTGAGTTTTAAGACGTGGAAACAGACTATGATTGTCCGAGAAAGCCCTTGCTGGCGATGATGCCCATTACTAGATAAACGGGTATATGACTTCAAGCAGAATTGTCGAAATTTGGACAAGACCAATCCACACGAGGTCTGGTAATAATAATCCTCGAGAAGGTATTAACAACTGCCGATGTGGGTTGCCCGGACAGGGAGAGCGTCATCGTACTTCTTCGAAAACGACGCTGGCTAGGTTATCACGTCTACGGAGAGCACTGGGTTCTTCTGGCCTTAACTGGACAATATGGATGTGAAAGTATTATATGGTCCCAACAGGATAATTTTGAAACACAGTCTTTTATCTAGTGAGATAAACCATTTTAGAACGATGTCATATTCCATACATAATGGCATTGATAGGCCTTTCAAACAAACAATAGATCTCGTCAATATCACACCAAGGTTTATATTTATCCATCTTTGAACATAGGAATCGATCAATGGAAAACCTACCGTTTTGCTTTATCAGTTCCAAACTAGATCAGGTTTCTCTAGATTAGGGCTTAACTGCCTTGTTTGTGGGCGTCGGTGTGTTTATCTATATTTGTTATTTATATCTAAATGGGGATGCTGTCAGTAAGGTCCCAATTGTATGAGCAGGAACTGGTTCCGACCTAAATTCAAAAATGAAAACGGTATAACCGAAACTAAACTGAAACCAGAGAACACGGGTGAATTATCTTATTACAAAAGTGAAGTCATGAAAGTCATTTTGCAACTGAGTAACGTAGATTCTCTCTTCTGAATTAGGGTAAAAACCCGCAGAAGAACTGCCATGGAAGCTTCCCGTCGTCTTTTCATGTATCTCTGTTTCGAATTTAAGCTATTTAACTGAAGAGCATGTTTTTTCGGCGTTTCGGATGAAATACTTTCTATTTTCTCTATTTTTGAACATACAGATTTTAATGGAATTCACTTCGGCTTTTGTGGCAAAAAGCAAAACATGATGCTCCCCTTTTATTAGAAATTACCTGTGAACCTATGTAAATGTTGCTTAAACGTGTGTAACTTAAAAAACAAACAACATGATTGTCGCGCTTCGGGGAGTTACCCAGAAGCCTTATATGCAAAGAACAAGGTAGCGTAACAGTGAAAGCCCCTTGTTTCGGTTGCTACAGCAAAACCAAAATGCAGACAAAATATCTTATCGTGATCATCTTCTCCTTGTAGGAGGCTCAGACGCATAATCACTTGTTCGACTTATAATCTTACCGAAACTAAACTCACATCCACGCCCTCTTTATTCGGCATTGGCGTCAGGGTGCGCTCTCGAGGCAGCATTGCCGCACCTTGTCCGCCAGCCAGCACAGGCCGCCACAAGACCCAGCTGACCGTTTTCACGCGCACCAATCCCGGTTGGCCTGTAGGCGAAGCGACAGTTACGGGGCAATCACAAACTTAGGGGAAGAGGAAATGGCTCACTGCGGCACTGCGAAACCCGAAGCCGAACGCCGGTTGCTGCACGAACGGGTGACCAATCGAGAGCGATCCACCCCAATTGTTCCACTTGCTCATGTCCCGGGCATGCGCCCACCTCTCACTCGGTCCGAGGTAGTTTTTGCAGAAGTAGTCCAGGAGGTCGGGTGCACCGCTCAAGTTGTGCAATGATTTGGCCCTGCCCTGGTTTGACATTTCGAGTGATTAGCAGTTGGCGTATCGCTGGTTAGAAAGACAAGGGTGATGTTTACAGCGACACGCTCCGTGTATTTCCCACGAGATCGATATCCTTCATGGTGAGTCCGGCCTTCTTCCGGCAGCTTTTGGGATGCCATAAGCAGGTCCCAGCAGCAACTGGTCGATGGGATCCTGAGGAACGTACCGGGAGGCGTCGCGTGATAAGCCTTCCAGGCCGGGTCCCAGGGCCTTTGCCTTTTCCTCGGTCCGCAATGAGTCTAAGCCGAAGCTCCGTCTGTAAGGAGAGGACGCATTCGCTGCCGTTACGGTTCCGTATGGTTTGCCAAAAGCTGGTCTGCCTGCCTACTGCTTCGTCAAACACGGATACCATTATCGCTTTTTCCACGGTTTTGGCCACCCCACGATTGCTAGCGCGGGGACCAGATCGGTGAAGTAACCGCTTTTCCTGCAGCGCGCCGGCGCAGCGTGGGATCGCAGTGCGTAGTCGTCCTGCTCTTGACGGAAACGGTTGAAAGCAGCAGCGAGACGATCGGCCGAACGGCCGGCATGGACTTTCTGCCAGATGAGAACTCGGCAACAGCTGGAAGTTCCGGAACGAAGAAATCGGGCCGGATGGAAGCCCAAGCAGCTGGCAGACGCTGGCCAGCCGATGCTGCAGCCGCGTTGGCCTTAAGCATCGGGCGATCGCATTTTGCGGCTGTGACGGATTGGCACATCGGACATGAACTCGACGCCACCTCAGCGACGATCGCACCGTATGTACCGGTGGCAATGAGACCCATTCCAGTGGTGATGGCCTGCAGTTACCCGGAACTGATGCGAAGCCATAGTCACCGTATGAGCAGGGGTTTTATTACTGAAACCGGCAGCCGAGGCGGCCGCGCGGTGCAATGCTGGGATGTTTTGACCTCCTGGATCACAGTACCGTGGACGATGTGAGTCGGCGACTTCCATTGCATCAAGCTTGGTTTTACGCAATGAGCTCCTAAAATTGTTAGTTGTGCATACCGTGTGCATTTTCGGGAACTGAATAACAGCAGCACACAGCAAACGAATGACGGGCCAGCTCATGTGGCATCGGCTTCGAGTGATCGGTTCCCGGACCTTGCCTTACGCGGGAACGGAGTTCGGACTCCGTCCACCAGTACGACATTTTTGCCGGTCTTATCCAGGGCTGCTCGGTTCACGTACGCAGCTCACACTGTGGTGCTGATACTCGCCTTAGAGCTGAAACGGCAACTTAAAAATAGACCGTGGTTATCAAATCTTATCGGGTGGAAAACGTGACGATCCTTATCAGAGCGCCGACAGATTCCGACTACTGATAATGCCGAGCTGGTACACTCCAGTGGCCAGTTCCAAATTTGACAAAACTGGCGTTCTATCAGCACCAAATAGAACCGGAATAATCCTAATGACAAGATGCAAAGAGACGATCGAAGCTCAAAATGATCACACAGCCAGAGCCAACACAAACGCAATCGACACGCAAACGCCGTACGGCTTCATTTCATACGTTAAAATGGTGACTCTACGACTGATAATAAACGAACGTCTCAAACAAGCGAAGAGAGCGACAACGGGCGTGTTTTGGACCTTTATATACTGGTATGTCTAATCTTGGATGTCTGTTTTCAAATCGGATATTTAAAAAGGCCTCCAAAGGATGCGATATACGTTAAAAAGTTAGTAATTTTTTTCAGTTAACATTAGTACAAATTGAAGCACCCCAATAATTATGTGACCAGTCCCAAGCGGATCCCGAAAGTTTCAGTTACCATCAATACAGTGACATGAAAAATTGTTTCAGCAAAAATACTTTGCCAGGAAGAGAAATCATTTTACATGCAATCGTAATCCAGGTAATGAATGTGGCAAACTTACGGTTTTGGTGAGATTTCGAATAGGACAGAACCGATTTCTAAATAAAATTTTGATATGCCGTGCGATCCTCTGAAAACGTAACTTACTGTTTCGAAATCAAAATCAAAATAAAATTACTTTACACGCTTCAGTACGTGAGCAGAACGAAGAGCGATCCGTTCGCGATGAAGAATGAAGCACAAATAAAATAATGGATCTCCTCCGCATTTGCTTAAATGACAAAGAAAAGCATGGAAATGAGAGGGAAAATAACAAGATGAACCGAAGAGAGATACTTTTATGTCAAATGATTACTTGTTGGTAATTATTTTCCATTTTTTGGTTCTCTTCATTGATTTTCCTCTATCGCACTATAGCACGCCTACGTATAAACGGAAGGATCCGATTATTTCAGTAACTGCCTTCATCGCGAACGGATAAACTCTTTCGAACTACATGCGACTACAATGATGTAGAAAATCTTAGGCTGACACATTTTGATCTCGATAAGTTACAATTTAGAGGATCAACTAATGGCATATCAAACGAATCAGTTCTGTCTATCTGAAGTCACCATTTGGCTCACGTCATGCAGTTTTCATTTGTGATTTCCTCGCTGTCACTCTCTTGAACAAATCACCAAATGATCAATCAACCAAACTTGGATCGCTGAATGTCTAATTCGTACCGGTGCTAATCAACTGACTATAGCTTTTCAGCGTACCTATCATGATCTGGAAGATATATCCGATTTAGCTAGTATCAAGTGGTAACGCTGAATATAAAGTGCAAAGTTCATTCTTGTTAACGCAGCTCTTTGTATGTTTTGGATTCAACACTGTAAGTCAGGTCACCACAATCATAATAGTGGAGCACGGCGTTCAAATCGATACGTTATGATGTGACGTCATTTTGGCTTAGATCATCCTCTCTTTATCTTGTAGGATTATTCCATTCTATATTTGTCAAATTTGGAACGCGGCCTAGTGACCAACTTGCATTATCAGCCAGTCGAAAAATCTATGCAAAATATCAGTAAGTCTCATGCGTTTTCTACCTGATAAGATTTGATAGCCGCGATGACACGGTACATTTCAGCTCACAAGTATCCACGGAATATCGTACAGGCGAGCTTTCCCGAACCGGCAAAATCATGGCACTGGACGAGTCGAACTCGTTCATATTATCCAGATTCGTTGCTCGGAGGCTACAGGTAAGACATAATACAGCGGTACAGGAGCTTTATTCAAGGCTAAACTGACAGAGAGTGGGCGACTAACACGTTACTATGATCGGAGATTCAAAACGTCAACGTTGCATCCTCTGGCGCCTGCTGATCGGCCAGACGCAGCAGGTGGGCTTATGGCCGTCAGTTCCAGAACCAGGCCATCTGCTGGAATGGGTCGTGCCGCCGGTACGCCTGATGCGATCATCGCTGGGCAGTTCATCGTAATGCTGTCCATACGGCAAAATCTGATCCCTGTGCCAAAGATTGGCAGACTCGCTGGCTATCCACGGTGCCAGCTCCGTCGGCTGACAATGGTTCAGGGCACTCAATGTTGCCAGTTCTCATCTGGAGAAGGCCGAATGGATCATTCGGCTGATCGTATAAACACTCGCGGTTTGACCACACTGCACGATCTGCTGGCCCGAAATCGAGAAGGGTACTCGCCGATCTGGTCCTTCATCAATGCAAGTGAAAGGATAGATGATATATGTTTTTCAGGCCGAGAAACGCTGACAGCTTGGGCAACAATTAGCCATGTTCGCTGGCTGGTAACGAATGCGTCCTCACACGGGCAGACTCGGCCTATCATTGACAGAAGGCAAGACCCTTGGTCCGTCCCGAACTATGCTGCAGTTTCCTGTGCATCTCTCTCGGGATCCCATCGACAGTTATGACGGGACACAACATATTTAAATCTACAGAAGGCCAGTAACCATGAAGATATCGATTCGTGAATTACCTTGACGTTGTAGCTCATCATATACAACCCGTGGCTGCTAATCACTGAAATAAACCTACGAGTGCGCAAACTTGAAGACATCGGATGCCTAAAAACTCACCTCAGGAACAGTGGAAGATGGTATACCGACATGGCTGAGATGAACAATTGGATCAACTCAATTCCAGTACTTGTGCTGTGTCAATACACTTCTTGCTGCCTCGGGCACGCGCCGATTTGTTACTGGCTCTTTCTTTCACCACAGACCAATGATGGTCCGCGTGTATGATCGCTAGTGCTATGACATCTATTAACACTGTAACAGATGAGCAATGCCTCGAGACCTGATGCCAATGCCAGATAAGAGGGCGTCAGTTACATGGTTTAATTTCATTCAGATCAGTTGGAGCAATTCCATCATTCAGGAAAGTGATGCAAAATACAATCTTTGTCAACTAGTTTTTTGTCACAACCGTCAGAACAGTGCCTCAATTGACTCTTTATTCACGCAATAAAGCGCACAATTCATTTCAACATTCTCTCTAAATCCACTATTATTTTTCTTTTTTCAGGTGTGCATTTATGTAATGTTGCATGGAACTATGGGTATTTAATATGTTTGTAAAAATGACTGAGAAGTTACGTATTAACATATATTCAAGAAATAGAGAAACAGAAATTTCATCGAAACGCCAAAAAATAACTCAATAAAATAATAATTCGAGCCACGAAGTACATATCTGACAGTCATCTCTGGATGCAGCGCAATCTATTCAGCGAGAGAATCCATTTATAAATTAACATACATGACTGCACATAATAAGATATTCACCGTCTTTCAACAACTGAATTTCGGTATACCGTTTTCATTTTAGTTGATCAGGACTCCTGTCTACTGACAGTGATCACAAGCCGATATAAACAACGGTGTACTAATCACAAATTTGATCTAGTTGGAGACGATAAAGCTAAGTAACCGGGACTTTCCGATTGATCGATTCTATGAATGAGTTCAAATATGAAACTGTGATGTGATGTGACAGTCTATTGTTTGTTTGGTATATCAATCACCGTATATGGAATGACATGGTCCAGTACTTTGATGTAGTGAGACTGTGTTTCTAACAATCTTATTGGGACACATACTTTTTACTTCCCATGTGTCCCCCAAACTCTCAAATGAACGTGATATTACAAACCATTCGTTTTCAGAGGAGAACGATGACTCCATATGCAGTGCATCGTGGTGACTCCCTGTGGGTGTGCTGCGCGTGGACCTCGTGTGAATTGGTCTTGTGAACCGACAATTCTGCTTGATCATATACCCGTTTATATCTATTATTAAGGCATCATCATGAAGATTTTCTGGATGATCGGGTGTTGTAAAATAATCGGCGACAACGCAGCAATATATGACGGATGGCAATCTGGAACGAATAGTTTTCTCTATGCGTGCGGTCGACACCAGATTCAGTCTACTAGAAGGCTGGTGTGCGCTGCGCTGTCGCGTGCAGCAACGATGGCGGAAAACACGTTCCGCTGACGACGGGTGAATGAACTCGCGAACCAGTATCGGGCTATTCACCACGTACGCGAATAGTCTGTCCGGCCAAGTTTATGTGCGCCAGTAAAATGGGCGGAAACGCTCAATTGTGTTCGAAAGATCCTTATTTTATAAGCAGTGAATTTGCACCATCATTGACAGGCACGTTATAGCCCAGATAATTTGACTTTCCGGGTACATCAAATAAATGACGGCTATGAACCTGCAGAATCTCAAGGCAGACTTTCTCAAGCACATTGAACAAGTATTTTATTCAGGTAGTTATCGGCTCCATAACGGATCTGGTGTGGTAAACGGCATCCTCCAGCCATGATGTAAGATGCAAATCAACGTACGGAACAACCGATACTCTTCAGGAGAGGAGCAGCAGACGTTTGTCAAACGCTCTTATATAGAAATTTCTTGGTGTCATTCCAGGCTCTGAAATGCTGCTCAGAAGAATACTTAAAAAAAAAAAAAAAAAAAAAAATTCGTCTTATAGTAATATCTGAATATCTGCCATTATCGTATCCACAGGAAGCTGTATGAATCGGCTGTTAAAATCAGTACGCGATCAAACCTCATCGTATCATTGATTTTATCGTATTTGTTTATCATCGCGTTGATCTGCAGCAGCAAGTCAGGTCCATCATTTTATTTCAAATCCGCAGTTATCGTTGACACCAACTGCTGCAGCATCTCGGAGATAGGATGGGGTTTCGGCAATACAAACATCTTTTGCGCTCATCTCGGCTTTGGCTTCCACGGTTTGGAGCCCCCCCCGATCCAGCTTCCCTGGCTATTAAACGAACCACAAGCTATACATTTGCAACGTTCGGCAACTGGCGATTTCTCAACTTTGCGTGCCAGTAACTCAGTTTGCGTGCTGGCAAAATTTTTGATGCGCTGCCTAATACTGCTTTGAACAGCTGACAACTGAGTGGATTCAAGATCAAATTAGAGGCAGCATTCTACGCACACCTTCAAAATGAGTGTCAGATTTTTAAATGCAAATTGAAGCCATCGAGTTGATATTGACAATTTTGATCGTATCATGGCCAGATCTATCCGTCATTGGTAACTCGACAATGGTTATTTGCCAGTCGCCTAGTCGCCGTAACGGCTGTACTGTTCAGTCAGTTCGGATCTGGATCCATTCTGGATTCATTGGCATCTATGAATTCGCTCTATTTTTTCGGTTTCAAACTCAATCTGTCAGATAGATGTTTATGTTTTGTTTATGTTATGTTTTGCGCTAATGTACTGATGACTCCGGATCCGTTTCCGTTCGATAATTACGGCAGTCAAGTCCACGATGAAGTGATCCATGAACAGTGGAGAGCAGGCGCGATTCTATCGCTGAAACATTTGAACAAACGGTTCTTCTTAAACTCCTGTTGTTAGATTTGCCAGTTAACGGGCACAACTACTGTCAGCTATGAAGAATACTAGTCTCTTTGATTGGTTTCTTCGTTACAGGTGCCGGACTTTCAGTTAATACCTGTGATCGAATTAACACAAGTGTAATGTAATATAATACGTGTTTTCTGGGGTAGAGCCGGTACATCGTCTAAAAAAAACTATCGACGACTGGGTGATTCAAGCTGTAACGTCGCCCGTAACGATCTTCGTGCTGTAAGTACCGTCAGATCGCGCGAACGTCGTTAGTAATTCGACGTGTATAGCGAAGAACAGATGTTTTACTCCCTGAAACACCCACCTAGTATCAACATTGATGAAACAATATATCTGATCCTCATTATCGACATGCAGCCAACAATCAATGCAATACTGGCATAACGTTGAAATTAGTTCGCTGTTGTAGAACCCACAACAATTAAAATACATATATATGTTGCGCTTTTATTTTGATTTGCTGTGTTATTTTGACAGAATATTTGAGAGTGTGTTCGTGTGAGTTCATTGTGGGGCGCATTATTAAGAAACTGGGCCGATGTACTGATACCGCATAGACAACTCTAAGAACAACGATGATCACAGTCAGCTCTGGACATTTTTCTTGCAGCTCGATGTGCCCAATCCCTAAGCAGCAGACTCACCTGTTCTGCCTCTCCAAATATTCTGTCAAAATATTTTGACAAACAAAACAGAAGACAAGTATGCTGGCAGGTGCTTGTCTTTCTAGACAACCTTCGGACAGTGCAACAGTGAACAGACTGAATAAAGCTAGTTACACGTGATCGTACGCTGAATGAAAATCGTATTTTTCGTACCTACCCAAGTGCTTGAGACCCAGTCTATGTACAGCCTTCTTCCGTATACACTTTACCAGTATGAAATTGTGTGAGGTAGTGTTCGCTGCAGCCACCTCAAGACCTGCGGCTGCGCTGATGGTGAAAACATAGATACCTTCTAATTCTCACATTCCCCATTACTTTGGTATATTCTTTAATTTTTTTATCCATATTCTTTCCAGCAGTTGAACGCAAGAATTCCGGTTTCTCAAATATTCATAGAAAGAACATTTGCAGTGATGGTAATTTTACCAGACATTCAACAACCTGAACGTTCAGTAATCCAAATTTTCGTTTCGGTGAAATTCCCCTATTCTAATAGCTCTGCAGACTAGTCATTTTGATCCATTAAATCAGACCTGTTTTGTACATGTTGAAAGTTCATTAAATACCGAATGAAAATTTCTGAAATGTGATGACAATCCTCCACAGAATATTGATTGGGTCTTCAGTCTGGAACAAGTGCTGATGGTCACCTTGTCATGATAAACCGTGAAGATTGGCACAGCATCCGCAGTCGTCTGATAATCATTCAACGCTGAATGAGTCCGATGGGTTCAGGCGCGTGGGGGAAGATTACACCTGGTTTTATTAGGGGCGAATCTAACGTTGAGAGACTCTCTTTGATTTTCTCATCTTTCATTCATATTCCAATCACTTTACGTTTTCATTCCACTCTTTAGCAGGTAAGCGCGCAGCCTGCACTCGACATGTTTCGATCTGTACTAAAAGAACGCTAAGTATATGATGAATGATGTAATGAATAGTCGTGACCGGAGGAAATCTCTGTGTACCGTTATATATTCATTGAAAACTGGGTGTGATGCTCACGTGCAATAAGACTCGTTCTTGATCGAGCTGGTGTAATCTACGGCGTAATCACTCGTACAGGCATATACTGTTATTAACACCTGCAGCATGAAGCGCGTAATGCCGTACGAAATGACGTCATCTATTATTTACAGCTGCATCTCGAGTAAATGCCAATACTGAAGCGGTTTCCGTTAATCCTCTCAATCTTTACAGTCTGTATCAAATCATAGCTTTTGAACGCCACTAGTACGCTGCATTTTATTGATCCGGCTATGATTCACCTGTGATCGACGTTTGATACGGTGTTTCCATGAGCACGACATGCAGTTTTCTGGTATTTTTATGTGCCGCATATGCAGCTGGTCGTCTTACGCGCGTCTTTGGGAGAACAACCGCTGACGCTTGATCTCAGGCAGCGTTATGCTCAGACAAGTGGTACCCTGAGACACCTTGTATCTCTACCTTGCATGGCATTCCTAGGACGCCTATATCACACTGCCATGGATAGGTTGAACGCCTATGCAGACCGATAGTTGCACCAGGCTGCAGCGTGATGCCAGTTGCCGAACGCTGGCTACACAGGCAGAACCGACGTTCACCCTTAAGTTTGGAGTCGATCGCCTAAATTTTGTCCATTCAAGCACCTATGCTAAGCGTGATCGTCAACTGATTATCCGTTGACTGTTGTATCGCTGTCAGGTACACGTATCGTGATCATCTCAAGAAATGTTGCTCCGTGGTCTCTTGACGATGGTAAATCCCCATGAGTTCGGAAGAATTGGCATGATTGAGCAACACATGTCACCTGGCTCGGTTTGACAGCTACATTTACGCTGCTTCTACAGACGGAAACAGTGCGGCTACTATCGGTAATCCAGCTGATCTTTATCGCCTTCAGATATGTCTCATGTAATCATCAACGTGACAGCGTGTAGTGGAATACCGTGACGTTAACTCCAGGCGGATGCTCAGCATCAGTGTCCGCGGCGATATAGTGTTCGTAATGCCTCCTCTGCTGCCTTCTTGTGGACATGACCTTCTGTGGTACCTCCAGTAGGACTCTGCTCTTTGCATTTGGTTGTTTTGGGAATTATGGACAATGTATTATCGATGAAGCGGAATGTCTTCCTATTCGGAATACTGATGGAACTCTGATCCAGCAGTTAGGCTGCTGAAGAAGCACCGAGAAGGCTGGAAGCGGCACATCTCTGAAGGATAAAATGACTTCATCGTTGCTGTTGAATGGTGGAGCATGTTGTGGCTCAGAAGTCATACTTCAGATCATTCTCAGTTTTAGATTTGATCCCTCTGATAAATCATGTTTGAGTGAGATATCGTGACTGTCAGCAATGTAGTTGACCTGACGTAATGATTTTCAGCCTGAGCGATTTTCAAGTAGTGGATTTCGGTTTTCGGGATGCTGAACGCTGAAATTGAGTGTACCAACAATCAATACTGGCAACGTGAGACAGTTCGCTGACGTAGAGACTGTCCAGTAGTATGGGCAGCCCTTTGTGTGGCGGAGAACGTATCTGCTTGGCATGCCAAATCTGTCGACATTCGCCATGGAACATAGCACTGGTAGGTATTAACAGAAAAGTAATTCGTAACAAAGATAAGATTTTCTCAAAAAATAGATGTTTTATCTTGATTTTGAATTTTATTTATACTTTCTGGGACGCTCTATATCCTCCGCCGTCTATCACTATTGATAATGAAAGTGAACCTTCGGGGCGGCTTAGCAGCATCTCAGTCAAATGAACTTCTCAGATTTTTCCCGTAATGTAACCCAGATGACATATTGTAGTTCTTAAACTGTGACTGGGCAGTTATAAATGTTATGTATCTTGTGTCATTTTCTTGTTGGCTCTTGACAACCACCAGCAACATGGCGTGCCTCTTCAAAAATTTGAAGAATAGCGCCCGTCACAAAATCAATTGAATTAATGTTTTTACTATCAATTCAATTCAGAAATCATTTTCAATCATTCAAGAATTATGGCTATTGAAATGTACGCATTAAAGGGATGTCGTACCTGTGTTATGCTACTAGGTGCTAAATGCTGTATTTCCTGGCAGAGACGCCATAACCTTCATAAGCCAGCATTCCATGGACCGTGAACGTATTGACGTGTATCATGAATGTATACCATTCAACAACCAGTACCCGCTACACCTTACCCCCAGCTTCCTCTGGAGCTGGCGTAATTTGCTTAAGAGGGCTACAAAGAGAAACTGGTAACTATTAATCTGTTAGAAATTGGCGCCTATCAGCGGATTCTCTTACACAAGTAAGCCATCAATTTAAAAAATAAGCGCAGAGAAATCTCTTCGCGATGATTACACTGCAATATTTATATACATCTCAATTCAAGATTTTATCTTCTCATTTTGGATCATACCTCTCTATATGACTGGCTGAAAATTTAGAGATATATTCGATATTATTCCATATCGAATTCTTCAACTCGTTCTTTAACAATGGCCCTCACTATAGTGCATTTAGAAAACAGAAGCTATCCAATGATCGAAATCCTTACTTCTCGGGTGCAACATGGCTGAATACAGTGAGTCGGATGGCAAACCCTTCTTGCCAATCTTGCAGTGCCATCTTCATTGAAAGAACACGCTGTAACAGGACTGCACAGCTCAGCACCCCAGAACTGAATGTTATGCAGACCGGAGCTGTCACACAGAAGCTAAATCTATCGCAACGCATGATTAACTGATGATTGCTGGCTGGTGATCTCAATTGCATGACAACA